>JAQBSW010005679.1:0-55285 GCA_029291075.1 Eudiplozoon nipponicum | reverse complement strand
AATCTAACGGCATGCATCCGTCCGCTGAGACTAAGTGCCTTAAGAACCGCACTTCTTGACCTATCTGAACCTTTTCTGGATTAAATGTAATCGCCATTCTACAGCTTTGGCCAACATCTTCTGCAGCCTCACACGTAATTCGTGTTCAGTAGTGGCCCATATAATAACATCGTCTACGTAAGCTGTTGTACAAGTTAAGTCAGACACGAACGAGTCCATCATTCTTTGGAACACTTTCGGTGCGTTTTTAAGGCCAAATGGTACCCGGGTGAATTGGAAATGACCTTGGGGTACTTGTACCGCTAACTTCCATCGGTCTTCGGACCGCACGCCTATTTGCCAAAATCCCTGTTTAAGATCAAGCACGGCAAACCATTTGCCTCCCGCTAGCTGTAAGAACAGATCACGCAGAGCCGGCATGGGATACGGGTCCGGTTTAGTTACTGAGTTCAATTGCCTAAAATCAGCCGCCGGTCGGAGCGAACCATCCTTTTTCGTAACATAAACCATCGGAGCACGAAAAACAGATGATGACGGTTCAAGAACGCCAGCTTCTATCATTTCTTGGGTTGCTCGAGTCGCTGCTGCTAATTTCTTTGAAGGAGCACCATATACTTTTGGTGGTTCGTAACCTTCATTTAGTTCTAGCCATAGCTTAAACTGGTTGACCGTCGGCCCTGGACGCTCGCTACAATCAGGCAGTTGGACTATAAAGTTATATTTGGTTTGAAGATTCTTCCACCACCCAGGCAGACAACTGGTCTCCTCCTGCATCTTAGGGGTACATATAGACTTTATTGAACTTATTCCCTCAGGTCGCGATAGCCATAAACGTTTATTTTGAGTCTATCGTCTTAACCCATTTTCTAATGAAATCAAGTCCCAATAAGGGCGTTTGCGTATTCGAAACAACAAAAGACATATGATAGACATTTTCATTTATTAACAACTTCGTGTCCCACTCGCCCACAGCCACCATCGATGCGCCCGATGCCTGACATAAACTTGCTTTCGTAGGTTTTACATTGTTCAATGGCCAAGTCAATGGTAGTACCGACACATCAGCTCCAGTATCCAATTGCATTATTACTGGCTGTCCGTTGAAGAGTTCTAAAAATTTAACTTTAATGAAAATTCTTACATTTGGCAATGTTTCCCACACTTCCTTTTCTTCAAGGGCCATCTGGTTTGGACCATTTTTTTGTTTGTTCTGCTGGTCTTCATTCGATCTACCCGTCGGAGCCACCAAAGGATTAATATTTGTGCCCTGCTCTCTCCCACCTTTATTTGTGAGATTGTGCACCCTGTTACCCCACTGCACTGGCCGTTCTCGAGGAGCAGTACATGGGTTTTGCTGACGCTTATACGCCGTATTCGTCGGAGCTGGAGTCCTTATATACTGACTTTGCTTCCAGGCCACTGGCTGTTGCCTTCTGTCGCGGAACTGCTTATTATGCCGCGAAGAATTCCAATACGGTATGTCGCTCCTGTCAGATGTCGTAACTGGACCCATGCGTGGAGATGCAGCTGCCACTTTGTTTGTCATTATGGCCGAACTTTGAATAGCCTGAAGTCTCTTTTCAAGGCCTCCCTGGGCGCTGGATATTTCACCGTATCTGGTAGGATCCAGCAGCATGAACATGATGGCCTTATGTGGTTGCAAGTCGGGTAAAGACTCGGTAAGCTTCGAGAACCACCGCTTGATACGTGCCATGGTATCCATGGGCATCTCACCCATTAATGGTTTCAGGCTGTATAATTCTAAGAACACTTCCTGAGGCCTAGCCCGGAAATGATCCAACACGCGTCTTTTGTATTCTTCATACGTGAGGTCAACCGGCAATTCCAATTGGACTGCTACTGTCCGGTCCACTAATTCCTGGACAGCCACACGCACAATAGGTGCTTCCAATGTAAATTCTTGGGCTCGAACTGATGCTTCAAATTTTTCGAACCACAACTGTGGCCTTTCCACATCTAGTGGTGCCAGCATCGGCTTAAACTCTGATGACGGTCTGAAATAACTCGTCGATTCGGCTGAAAACGCCGGCATATTTTCTCCTGATTCCTCGTCGGCGCGGTCGCCATTCTTATGTCAACCTATGTTGGATGGTCCACGTACATGTATGTCGTCAGTGTTTATTATTAGCGTATCGTCCAGACGAGCCTTAATTATGCCTAATTCTGCAGTTAAATTATTCATTTGAGAAGTCAATGCCTGAATCAACGTTTCCAACCCATCAGAAGACATTTTAAATGTACCACAAATGCTTTATTTTTACTAAATTATATATAGAATTTTGCTCGCACAACGAGCATCGATTTAATAAAACAAATTTACACATATTAATTAATTTATGTTCACTTCAGCTCGAAGTCTGCTTTTATCATTGGGCTGACTGCTTCATTCTTATACGGACGCTTCTGCGAGGAATTTCTGTTGAAATAATGTCTGCCCTAGATAAGACCCTTTGTTCATTATTTGTCTTATAGGTGGCTATTGCCACATTGGACATTTGATGTTATCGCTGTTTTTGTAAAACCATATTGTGTTTTTAAAAAATATTGTAAATTTTTGGAATATTTTTTTTGTTTATATTGTCGAAGTTTTTGACTTGTCTTGGTGAATGTTTATAAGGGAGTTTTATCTGAGTTGTTGAGTTGCACGTACGCTTTACTGTGTGGTTCTATCTGAATACTCTTTGGTAATAATGTATTTAAATTTGCATTCATCTATCGTTCTTAATACACATTATTGGGAAGGATCTCAAATTTGCTTCAGGAAATTGACGTGAATATTTGTTTTCAAGGTTACCACCGTGTCGTTCTGTCATCTGTGGATATCAGCGTATTTGGGTGAGCACACTTATTGTTATATTGTATCACGCGACTCCGCGTTACAACCCAACGATGTTCAATTTTAACAAATATAGTGCTCTTTAAGGTCAAATAGTCTAACTCTGTTTTTACACAATATTTCTCTTAACTGTGATTTAGAAACAATCTCTGTTAATTTCAAGCAGTTTTAATTGAGATTTCTTGAACTGCAATTTTAATTGTAATTAATAGGGGTTTGTTTAATAAATATACACACCCGCGCGCAATGCGCAGGTAACATGTGGTGGATTTATTTGTCTCTGAGTTCAAACATTGGAATTACTTTATTTACTGGCCTTAAATAGTTTTTATACGACTGCGAACAGTTCAGTTATGATTCCACTAATCATGACATCAGGTGTTTCTCAATCTTTTATCCAAAACTCTATATTTCAATGGATTTTTGTATTTTATCATTCAAAACCTAGCAAACAGTGGAATTATTATTTGTGATGCTTTTTATGACGGTTTTACAGGATTTTTTATCCATCAATTATCAGTGACAATATTTACCAGTGACTTTAAATTAAATTGCTAATCAATCTGGATTTATATCATCATATATTTTCAATTATTTACATGTATTCATAATGATTCAGATGTTTGTGTTTCTGATAATTACTTGTGTATAAGACATTCAATTGTGTTGACAATATACCGTTTTGTTGCCGTCTGGAGCACGGTCAGTTTTGTTTAACTGTGAATTGATTCATGCTTAGTTACACCATTTGCAATAAACGGATGAAAATGGATGAGTTTTCTCACATCACCCTTCGGGAAAGGGACATGGATTAATCCTGAACGCGGAACCTAATAACAGCTACCAGATATTATATAGGAGGATAATTTCGCAATAAATAGACAACTAGCTCGCAGAACCTCTTACATTAGCTAAAAAACCTCCTGCTAATATATAAATTCGTAAGGAATCTTATTTTAATAATATGGTTGGTTTATTAAATATTGATGATACAGAGTAATTAGAAAGTGGACTTAAGGAATGTAGTTTAAAAAGATACTCAGAGGAATATATGTGTTCCAAATTAGATGATCATACCGCATATATGAATTATCCGGGCCTGACTTCTGAGAGGCTCTCTTATGGTAGTGACCAATGGGCCTCTACAGTAGAGGCTCCAACCCTATTAGTAAATGAGAGCCCCATAGATGCCAAGTCGTTTTCATTCTTAATATACCCATTTAAGTCTGATAAGCTAGTAATTTTGTTCACATCTATTAAGTTCAAGTCTGCTATATCTTGAGCTAACTTGCTTGTGTTCTCAAACTTAAGATTTAATTCCATGTTGATGTAACTTAAATATATATTTGATAACTTATTTTTAGGCAACGGACTGTGTACTTCCTACGTAACAATACACCCGATCAAATAATCTGGAAAGAAATAAGACGCGAAAAACAGAATTATTAAATTACTTGTTCCAGAACGTCCCCAATATGTACGATTCAGAACACAAAATGACAGCCGGTGAATATTGTGAAAATCGCGATTATTTTAATCGAATAGTAGAGAAAAACAAATGCAGTTTGCTAAAGAAAATCAGGTTAGTCAGGCACAGATTACCAGAAACTTAAATTACGCACAATTCAAAAGTATGTATACTGTTAAGTATTTATACAAAGAATGTTCTAGAAAATAACCGAATAATTTCCTTTCAAATAATACTCGTTTCAATCAGCCACGGTGGTTTAACTTTATCAATAAATGCCACTTTGATTTTGTGGGAGAAAATATATTCCGCTACATCGGAATTGCGTTCTCCGGCAAATGCCGATAAAGTTAGATAGTGGAACGGTGTCTAGAAGTACTCCAAGACACTTGAGACTGGCTTTGGTTGACTGGCTGGTGTTCCTTCTGTTGTGGTGTTGAAATCAGCGGCGAGAATCTGTGTGAAGGCTCAGAATTGTCGCGTTGAAGATCTGAGAAAACACCTTAGCGACTAGCATACGTAGAGGTCTAATAAATAGGTGTTGTTCCGTCTCAATAGTTATGCAGCAACAAGATTGGCATGACTAGAAGTCAGCGTAGGTGAACAGTCAGTGTGACAGGAGACAGAACTTACACGTAGTGCGCAGCAGAAATCAAACGTGATTAAAGACATGCATGGTAAATGCACCGTGCTTATATAGCGTGAAAATAAAAGCTCGCACGCAATTGGTTAACGGCAAATTTCGCTTGTTTTAATTGGTGCCGCGTAAATTTAATTTGAATTTCATTTAACCAATATGTCGGCGAAATTTTCTTGAGCCGTTACATCACTTTCCTCTATGAAAAAAAAGAAAAACATTCCTTTCGCGAGATTTGATAAGAAGTTCAGGGCAGAGTTCGAACCCAATTAAGCAACTGGTAATTATTAAGCCCATAGCTATTTTTTTTAAAGTACCGAAGAAGCTGGGCTGAGTTATGTTTGAAGGTTGCTTCGAAAACCACTAGGAATTTCTACAAAAATTGTTAGCTTAAGTGACCGGTTATACCGGGAGAGGCAAAATAGAGCAGTGTGAGTTTTGGAGATCCGCAGCGTGAGGATTTCAAGGTAGATTGCCACTGAGGTTGCCAGGTTCTAGTTGAAATCTGGACAGGCTGAATCGCCATCAATGTATTTGAATACGACCAAAGGAGCTAGTGTGTTCTCGACATTTTGGTCATGATATTCGTAGAGTGGTCACTGTGCCGCTGATGATGTTGAGATATGTATTGGAATTGGCCTGCACCATGATATGAAGCCGATAACTACTTAGTTTTGCCACACAAGGCGTTATCTCTAAGTAGCTGGTCATACCAAAATAGGCAGTGTGAGCTCCGGTGTGAGCCATACGTTACAATGTAAAAATATATACATTAAAATCAAAGGGTAACGACAAAAAGTGTACTCGAACATTGTCGCAGAGATGGCATAATACCAAAGAACTGTTAAAAAATGCTACACAATTGTTAGCTAAGAACAGCTGGTTATACCACGTGAGACAAGTGAGTGTGAGAAGTAAATGAATCATGTGGATTCATAGAGGTCATGTTGCGTGAAATAGGGCACAAGTGGTGCGCATAAAATTAAATATTTCATACGTAAAATAGCAAAAGTTTAATATTAAAAAATTATCAGTTATGCGCTATGCAAAGAAATCTAATACTACGTTGAGATTGTAGGCAGATAGAGAATTAGACGGGTGTAGAAAGTTATATGTTCCCAAGATCAGGCGGTTTGATAAACGGTTTCAATCTGTATATGCTTACCGATGTAGGTGTCGCAACTTGCATGATAATGAAGTATTTTGGCTGTCTGAGCAAAATCGAGTAAGGACTGCGAAACTTTAGTTGTAGTGGTGCAACAGTAGTGTCGTTGCAAGCGAGTACTCTTTTGCAGCTGTGGAGCTGCGGATGAACGAAAACTGGATCAGACAGCTGCTGTTCAGACATTCTACCGAAATGAAGTCGGAGGCGGGTAGCTTCGTCTTGTGTGTCATCCTGTGCGAGTAGTATACGTTGGAGCTGACTAGGCAGGCGTAGATCCATGCCATACAAGAGTTGGGACGCAAAAGTTTTAATGGATCTATGAGTACGGAAAGCATGGCAAGCAGAACTAAAGTTAATGCATCGACCCAGTTGCTTTTAATGGACGAGGATACTAAAGCAGCTTTAAGTTCTCTATGCATTCTCTCTACCATACCGTTAGATTGGGGGTGGTAGACAGTCGTCTTTCGTAAGGTGCATCCCGTGAAACGCAAGGTGGTTTTGAAACGATCCGATTGGAAGCAAGTTCCTCTATCAGTGATGACGTAATTGGGAACACCATAAAGAGATATCCATGCAGAGATTAAACCGTTAGTGACTTCGTCTGCAGAAATGGTGCCAAGAGAAAATGCCATAGGCCATCGTGTATATCTACCATTCATATTTAGAAGATTGCAAAAACTTTGAACATTTGTCAGATGAACTATGTCGATGTGGACGATGGCTAGGCGTGACGTAGTTCTGAAATGTTGCAACTTAGAACGAGTGTGCCGTTTTGTCTTGTTTTTCTGGCAAATGGCACACTCGGAGACCCATCGTTTAACATTCTGCTTGAGCCTGTAACCCTAAAACGATCTGTAAGAAATCGAACAGTCGCCTTGCTTCCTGGGTGAGAGATTGAGTGAATTGAAACGGAAACTTTTCTCTGAGGGCTGGTCGGCAGAACTGGCTTGTTGGGCTGCATACCCATGAAGTAAACAATAGGTAAGCCTTCCCAGAGACGGTGGGGTGACGGTATACTGAACTTTGAATGTATGTGTCACCGCGCTGTTCTGTTCGCAGTAGGGATGGCGTTAGTGCAGGTTCTTTGAGGGTCGCGTGTTTGACTGTAATTGGCAACGGTGAATGTGGTTGTACCGAAATATCTCGCCTAGAAAGTGAGTCTGCCATGAAGTTCTGTTTGCTCTTGATATGAAAGAAGTTGAGTAGCAATTCGCTAAGACGAGACAGCCGTCTTTCCACTCTGGCAGGGTTCTTGGCGACACTTGAAGTCGCGTTTCGACGTGCGCTATCTAATGATGCAAGATCTTTGAAAACAAAAAATCATCTGCTGTCAATGATGCTGATAAAATGGCGCAGTGCGTCATAGATGGCGAGGAGTTCTCGACCGAAAGTGTCGTATCTTGTCGCATCTACTGGTTGGAGAGTACGCGAGTGAAAACTGATTGGCTTCCGAAATCCGTCGATCCCTTGTTCCAACGTGGCCCCAATGTCGAACCCAGAATCATCTGCAGTGAGTAGAAATGGTGGTTGAACTTCTAGATGCGTTAGCATTGTAGTATTTGCTAACAAGTTCATGGCGAGTCGAAGTAATTCCTCGTCTTCAGCTCACTAACAGTCTTCAGTGACTTGATATTCTTCATTGAATTCGCCTTCGACGGCAAAGGTTGAATACCTTGTGGCATGATACGATGCCCTAGGAAGTCCACAGATGCAGTTGCAATCTGCGCCTTGTCACAGTTGATCTTGAGTCCGTGGTTGCATAAGTGTGATAGGACATTCGTTTTTGTTGGGGAGCAAATTTTCTGGGGGGAGGGATTTTCTGTCGTTCAAAACTTTTCTCTCTTACGTACAAACTGTGCCAAACTATAGAAGTACATTTATTTCTGATTTTGTGTAAGCAGATTTAGTCAGTAAATTGCTCAAAACTTTACGCTTGTGGAAGCAGATTTTTATTCTGATTTTGTGGAAGCAGATTTCGTCAGTTTTCTTCGTTCATGGAAGTAGATCTCATCAGCTTCAACTGTGGTAGCGGATTTTGGTAAGCGCTTTGTTAATAGTTTTTATTTTTATAGGGCACGTATGTTTTAATTTTACGTCGCTTTGTGCGTTTTTTCAGTTATTTTTGATAGATAAATTTATGCTTTTACGATTCCGTAAGATTATTAGATTGTCAGGTCTAATTTTAGATGTTGATTTCCCTGTATTGTATGGAGATTGCGAATTATTCTTTATGCGTGTAGACTCCGCTTATTCCCCGCTTCCAGATTATGACAGTCACCAAAAACAGTCAAATTTTTTCGCAAATTTACTTCCATAATTGCAGCAAAGGATTTATCCAAAGCTTGAGGCGATTAGGAAACTAACCAATTCCATTTTGGGCCTCCAAGTTTAAATGGAATTCTTGCTGGGTCCCACTGAGACAAAGCAGATAATAAATAATTATGCGCAGTTAGACATGCCAAATCTTGAACCCATCGAGATTTTAAGGTAACTACGTAGATATTGGTATAAAACCAATATTTCTAATCATAAAGCTAAGGTTGTTTTGATTAAAAATCGTCCTGATCATTAAAAATGTTTGCCAGACAGCTCCTCAAATCTTTCTTCATATAATTTAGGAACTTAGAACATAAGTTAAATTTGACATCGTTTTTTCCTGACCCGCATGATGACAGGATCACTTATTTAGAGAGATCAATAACGAATATGGCTAAAGTTCTAGAAGGATTAGCCATAGGGAAATCTGAGCTAAATCAAGTGAATGCACGACCTACCTTTCCAACCAAGACACGAAATGGCGGTAGGCGGCGATTTAGGTACCCTCAAAATTTTAATAAATATGCCATAAAATATGCTATAATCAAATGAGGTTTTATCATTCCTGTCAAGTCTGTCTCCGCCTTTTGTAAGAATTCCTGAATGAGTGTCAATTTCCACAGTTGACGTTCCAGTCCTCAATAAATAGGCGCAGTGGAGCGTCAGTGTCGGAAAACTTATGGCGCTGAAATTAGAAGACGGTACCTTCTGCGCATCGACGGCATCAACGGCGCAACTAGGAAGCGATCTCTTACAATCTGACATTCTCAATGACTCCTTTCGTCGAAGCCGAATATGTCATATAGACAGCAAAACTGACAATGTCATTCGCAATGACTAGCCTACTTGGTTGTATGACCCGACCAAACAACCCAACTATATACTGCATCTTCTCGATTTCAGTACATGTCGCTAGGCGTTTTACTTGCAACAGCTACAGGGGTTGCCATACCTACTTATGGTTGCCGGCGGCGCACACTCAACATAGGTTTACAGCATGAATTTACTCACATCTTCATCGTCGCCAATGTCTTACATAACATAATAGGCCTTGATTTTCTGTTGAAATATCGGCTCGTTGTTGATCTTGTCATTCAAAAGATCATCGACCCCTCCACTGGATTTGAGCAAAGTTTTTGGACACTTGACTCCGAGTGCTTGGAGTAACAGGTCATTCGGCCAAACCCAGTGCATTGTTCAGCAGCAATATCACCAGATCTCCGAACACACAAGTCGCTTTTCGATCTCAGAAAGTCAAAGCTACCAGTCTCCGGCACGATTCATCATATCGTCATATCAGGACAACCTATTGAACACAAGAAGCGACCGCTGCCCCTGCATAGCTGAAAACTGCTCAAAAGGAATTTTCAAGACTATTGGAAGAGAGAAGCATCAGACGATCGGAAAGTTTATGGGCGTCACCACTGCACTTAGTCTCCAGTTGAAACGGATCCTACAGAACCTGTGGAGATTATCACAAGTTAAATTTGGTGACCAAATCCGATGCATATCCTATTCCCAATTTTAACACCTTACTTGGAAAACTCAGCGGTAGTAATTTCTTCTGTGATTGACCTCAGACAAGCCTACAATCACATCCCGGTAACGCCAGAAGATATTGAAAATACTGTGATCATCACCACATTTGGCCTAATCGAATATCTCTACATGCCTTTGGTCACAAGTGTGATACTCAGACATTTCTAAATTTCATGGACAGCATACTTCGCGACGACGCAGCTTAACATACAAGTTCTGCCCACCATCCTTCAGAGAAATGTTTTCGACTCAAGTCACTCAAGTTCTCACCCAGGAAGCAAGGCGACTGTCAGATTTCTTATATACGTTGCCGGGATCACAGGCTCAGGCAGAATGCTAAACGATGATTCTCCGAGTTTGTCATTTGCCAGAAAAACAAGATCACGTGGAACACTCGTTTTAAGTTGCAAAATTTCCAAAATACTTCACGTCTAACCATAGTCCACCTCGACATAGTTCATCTGACAAAGGTTCCAGTTTTGAGCAACCTTTTAACTATGATTGATAGATATACACGATGGCCTGCGGCCTTACCCCTTTGCACTATTTCTGCAGATGAAGTCACTAACGGTTTTCTCTCTGCATTGATAGACCATTATGGTGTTACCAATGCGGTCATCACGGATAGAGGCACAGGCTTCTCAACGGATCGTTTCAAAACAATCTTGTGGTTCATGGGTAACCCCTTACCCCAGATGACTGCTTACCATCCCTAAACTGACGGTATAGTACAAAGAATGGTTAGGGAACTCAAAGCTGCTTTAGCATTTTCGTCCATTAATGGCAATTTGGTCGATTCATTACCTTTAGTCCTACTTGTTATGTCTTCCCGTATACGTGAATCTATTAAAACGTCTGCGTCACAACACTTATATGCCATGGACCTACGCCTATCTAGTCAGCTCCCACGTTTACTACCCGCAGATGATGACCTACAAGTCAAAGCTTCTCACTTTCGAAGGTCATTTCGGTAACATGTCAAACCAGCAGCCGAAACATACTCGTTTAGTCTTCGTTAACCCGCATCTACCTTGCAATCTTCACACTGCGGCTCTCAAAACCTCACACTACCCTATTTTGCGTTACGCGGTATGATCAGCCACTACAGTTAACAATTTGTGTAGCAATTCCAAATGGTTAAGTGGCATCATATTACTGTTGAAGCAACCACCGAGCATGTTCCATCCCAGCATTCGCTTTACATTTTTAACAAATTTTAAATAAACGAAATAATATTGATTATTATTGGGTTCCAATACTACAATGCCTGTGCGACCACACCGAGAGGAATGCTTTTGTGCTGTAAAGGAAAGTGGTGTAACGGCGCAAATGAATACCGACATGTTACAAATGAAATTCAAACTTCCTTATAGACCAATTAAAACATTGGTGCGTTAATCGATAGGGTGTAACATCCTTGCAAACGTATATTACAAGGGTGCATTTACCATGCGTCACATACACGTTTGATGTTACCGATTGTGCATTACGCGTGATTGCAGTCGCGCTATACACTTGAGTGTTTACATATGCTGACTTCTGGACTTGAGCAATCTATTCTGTGTCACTTAGTCACATGGTTATAAGTCACGCCAATCTTCTTGTTACTGCACAAGCAGCCGTACGTATTGATTATCTATTAATCGGACATCTACTTGTGCCAGCCACCACGGTCTTGCAGCAGATCTTCAACAAGACAAATCTGAGCCATCTCGGGTTTGACTCCACAACAAAGAAACACCAGCTAGTCAACCAGAGATGACTTCAAGTGTCTATGTGTACTTCTAGATAGTGCAACACAAGCGTACTTCCTCGGCATTTTCGCAGAACGCAATTCCGGTCCTCATAAAAGCCATCCAATTGTAACTGTCTCCCATTTTTTACGGCTCTTAAATATTTTGTTTATTTGCACGGCATTTATTTGCGGTCGGGGTGTTTACTATCATAAATTGCAAATTGTTATAAATGGTGAGTTTGTAAAATTGCGAGCCTGTATTTATGGTAGCAGCGTTTCAATAATCAAATTCAACATTTTGATAAATATAATTAACTCAATATTTTGTCTTCGTCATTTATATCTTTGTTTCTTTATTTGAATCTTATCCTTTTTAAATAAGAAAGCTTGATAATTATTTCATTTACCGCTATCTTTAAAAAATACTTAATAAGTAATATCTGGTGTAAATTGTACTATATAATCTTTTTTGTATCAAGTGCAAATTGCCAAAGTTTTTTCATCTTATCGACTTCCTTATTGTTAATATGTTAAAAAATAAATATAGAAAAATCAAACTTGAATTCAATAAAAAAGCAATTAGATATCTTAACAGAAGAGAAACTTTATAATCGATAGCTTTTCTATAAATAAAAATGTAGAGGTTGTGGTATCAGAAATAAAAATGTTGCCCATTAACAGGAATATCGTTTTACATTGCCACAAAGATTAGCATTAAAGTTGCAGTGAAGGGAAGTCTATTCTTTAATATCGTTCTTTATTGCGACATCTATGAACTTGAAGATGGCGCATCTGGGCGCGCGTTTGTAACACGTTTCTCTGTGATGGAAAATTTGGAGATTGGATTAAGCTGAACAAAGGCAGATGGGTTTCTGATTTGAAGGTGAAAATTTGTCGTTTATCAGGTCACACCACAACGAAGTGGATTTTGAAAACAAGATATGACAAACTGAATGATAATATTCTCAGTGAAGCCACAATAACTTATAAACCACCGCAATGGATTGGTTAAAATCTTGTTGGTAGATACGGAAGTGAATCGCGCAACCTTACCACATTACGGCAGTGAGTTTGAATTGCATATGGTGAACAAGTAGTTACAATAAAGACTTCCGTTAACCGTCGTGAAGATCGCGTGGAACTGTTCGTAACCTGGTTGACCGCCTCTGAGTGCCGGAACGAGCGGTTTGTTCGTTGTTTCTGGTTTGCGGTTTCACAATCTTGGCGTTATTGTTTATAAACAATAAGCTGATCTGGCGCATTTATCATTGCAACTGCTGATATCGAGCTGAGCTGACTCCATAGCGAAGAAGCTAAACATGACAGCTTTACCCATGGCATCAGCATTAACAGTCATCATTTAAACTATTCAAAGAATACATTTAACTCACCTGCCCTCAACGCTCTATTGATCGGTTTGGCCCTCGGATTGCGGGAGCGCGACTGCGCAGATTTGCTCATGTGCTATCGGACATGACTTTGGCATCAAGTTCGTGGTCGGGTTAGGTTCGCGCTGAACAACAAGTAAGAGTATCCGAATCAACTTCGTCAGATATTTAGGCTTTCAAAGAAGCGTCAAAGGCTTAACGACGACATTCTTAACAGTTTTGTTATAAGGTAGCAGGCTCGGCGATCAGTTACCCTGTGGGTGATGTAAGGGTTCGCCCAAAGCACATTGTGGCAATATTAACGGAACGGATGATCTCACGGTATTCTGGTCTCTCCCCCCCAGACTTCAGTCGGTGATTCTGGTGAGATCCTATGGGCCCAATGGGCCTGCATTGGCTGCTCAAAGTTTGCTAACAAACCGGAAGCGGCACACGGATCAGGCGGGCACATTCAGGTCGCGTTGAACGCTATGTTACAACCGCCAAATAATCATTAAACAAGTGCATGGATAATGAGATACTCGTTAATCTGTCCTACTGACCAACAAGGATTACATTTAAATCACAGTAGGAAAACTAATATTTTTATCGAGCCCTTTTTCAGAAGAACAACATTTTCATAAGGAAATGGTGCTTAACATCACTACGAATAATTTTTTCAGATATGCTAAATTGAAATTCGACTGCGCGAACCAATTTAAACAACTAAATTTACCGTGTGGAGTGGCAAGCCCATCACACAAACTTTATTGGGGTGGCGCATTAATACGTCCTTTGCCCGTTTGATACCGATTATTTACATTATTGCGATGATTACGATCACATACACCTCGAATTGACTTCTGGTTTTAACTCGTCATGTGTCATGGTCATGGTTGATCATATCTTCTTGTTACTATTTGACATCGATTTGCATTATTGATTATCATCGATCAGATGCTTATTTACTTATTATACGGTCTTCCAATGATCTTCAACAAGACAAATCTGAGTCGTCTCGGGTTTGACTCCACAACAAAAAGAGCTTACCAGTAGTCAAGCCGGGAGACAACTTCACTTGTCTATGCTTCTAGATAGTGCAACACAAGCGTACTTCCTCGGCATTTTCGGAGAATGCAGTTAGTCTCCCAAAGATATACAACTGGCAACTCTCATTTTGACAATATTTGTTTATTTGACATTTATTTACTGATCAGGATGTTTATATATCGCCATTACAAATTATATAAATGGTGTTGTAAAGTTTACGGCTTATATTTATGGTGGCAGCGTTTCCAATAAATTAACATTGATAAATATATGAAATAACTCAATAGCATTATTTTTAATATTTATATCTTTTAATTTTCTTTAATGAATCATCTTTAAATAAAAATGAATATTATTTAATTTATATTTTTTAATTATAACTCAAGCAATATCTGTATTATTGACACCAGATGTTTAAAGCGTCAATCAAAAATTAATGGATATTTCATCTTATCATTCTTATATTATTATGTTAAAAAACAATACTAACAAAAATCATTGAATTCAATAAAAGCGAAATTCATTTCCATAAGCGAAGCTTGATATGATGGTTTTTATCAACAACACAAAATGGAGGTGGTATCAGAAACAATGTTTTGCCACCAAATTGTATTTGAACAATTTATTACGGAGAATATGTTCCGGATTACAGTGAAGAAGTCTTCTACGTGAAATTATCGGATGACTAACAATGTTGTACGATATCCCTAAGATTATGAATAAACATCTGAACTGTGCTAACATTCCTCATGATGAGAAAAATTTCCGGAAGGCCGGATTTAACAGGCTAAAAGCGAATGGGACTGCAGTTACTGGGCTGAAATTGTCTGTATTTATGGTTCTGCTTGCATTTAACGGTGATTTTGGCTCAGACTGCTGATAAACTTGAACGATATGTTCTGCGTGGTATTACAGAAAATGGCATTACACTGCATACCCAATAGTTGGTTAGAATAACATTTGGTAGATAAGTGAAAACGATCTTTCTTTCTGCTACAATACTGAACGATGGACGAGTTCTTTTGGATTTACATTCACTTAATTTGGAACATAGTGATTTGCAATAGACTCACCAAAATTAATAGGAATCAGTCGAAAACCACGTGGACTCATTCTATTAACTGATTGACCTCTCACTTCAAGTGTAGGATATAAACTAGTTGTTTAACAAGTATTATGGTTCCCATGACTTCTGAAACCTAACCTTGGCGTTATTTAAAGCGAAGCAAGCAACGATGCGGCATTTGTCGTTAGCGAGCTTCTGGTTATCGAATAGTAATCCCATGAAAATACAAAACATGACTACAACTTCTGCCCAAATTGAAGACAATGAAACAGTCATCAGTACAAACTGTTCAAGAAACCGCAGCATCGACCTGCCTGCAGCTCTATTAGTCAGTATTTATCGAATTACAGAATTTAAACCGCGAAAAATTAATATGTGCTTCCTCATGAGACATGGGCTTTTTGGCGCTCGAAGTTCTAGTAGTTACAAAGGGTTTGATCTGAATAATAAAAGTAAAAATTATCCGAATCAGCTGCGCGTCGAATTGTTCAAACTTCAAATAACGTCAAAAATAGCAACCATTCTAAAATTACAACGAGTTTTGATTATAAATTAGCAAGAACAAACGGTGTCGCCTCGTGAGATCACGAATAAGAGTTCTACTGCCCAAAACACATGTGCAATAATGTCTTCAGAACGAGATGAATCACGTTATTCTGATCTCCCCCCAGACTTCGTCAGTGATTCTGTTGTTGAGATCTATAGGCCCAATATTTTATTGGCTGCTTCAGACACTAGCAAACCGGAAAGTAACACGATTAAGGCGAGGCGCGCGGCAAATTATGATTTAGACATATGTTATATTACCAAACTCATTGTTAAAGCAAGTGCATGTAGGATAGTCCTCAGATTAATCTGTCCCTACCTGATAACTTAAGGTTTTTGTTAAATCGCAATTGAAAACTATTAACTATCAAATACACCAAGAAGAAAGCTTTTATTTTCATAAAGAAGTGGTGTACCTTTCAGATAATTTCCAGATATTGCCTAAATGAAATTCAAACTTCATAAAGAACTTATTAAAACACCCTAAATTTGCCGTTATTAATAATGGGTGTAAACATCGCTACAAACGTACAACCGGTTGTTTGCCATGCGTCGAATACACGTTTGATGTTGCCGATTTGCGCATTACGCGTGATTGCAGTCGCGTTATACACTTGAGTGTTTACATATGCTGACTTCTGGACTTGCTCAATCTATGCTGTGTCACTTAGTCACATGGTTATAAGTCACGCCAATCTTCTTGTTACTGTACAAGCAGCCGTGTGATGGTCATCGCAAATGGACATCGCTGTGCATGACTCACCACGGTCTTCCAGCAGACAAGATAATCCGGTCGTCTCGGGTTTGACTCCACAACAAAAACACCAGCCAGTCAACCAGAATGGCTTCTTATCTTATGTATACTTCCTAGATAGTGCAAAACTAAGCGTACTATCGGCATTTTCAATTTTCATTCTGGTCCTCAAAAAGGCCATACAACTGTAACTGTCTCTCATTTTTTACGGCTCTTAAATATTTTGTTTATTTGCACGGCATTTATTTGCGGTCGGGGTGTTTACTATCATAAATTGCAAATTGCTATAAATGGTGATTTGTAAAGTTGCGAGCCTGTATTTATGGTAGCAGCGTTTCAATAAACAAATTCAACTTTTGATAAATATAAATAACTCAATAACTTTGTTATTTAAATATTTTATATCTTTAATTTTCTTATTGAATCTTATCCTTTTTTAATAAGAAATCTAGATAATTATATTTCATTTTACTTCTTTTTAAAAAATACTTCGCTCAAAGTAATATCTGGTGTTAATTGTACTACCGTCTTTGTATCAAAATCTAAGTACTTAGGGTACTTTTCATCTTATCGACTTCCTTTCTATTGTTAATATGTTAAAAAATAAATATATAGAAAAATCAAACTTGAATTCAATAAAAAAGCAATTAGAACACTATTTAAGCGAAACTTGTAATACGATGGTTTTCTCTAAACTTATGCAAAATAGAGGAGTTGTGGTGTATCAATAAATGTTTACCAGAGTTGTAACAGGCTTAAAATTTTACATACCCAGAGATGGCATTAAGTTGGTGAAGAAGTCTTCTCTTTAAATTATCGATGATGCTTGCTGTTCTTTGGAAATATCCCCTCAAGTCCCTTGAACCAGCATCTATAGAACTATGTTTCTTTCGACACTTACCTGTTATTGCGGAAGGTAGGTTAAACAGGCTAAAGCAGATGGGACTTTTAGGTTACCTGAGGCTGAAAATGGTCCTGTAATTTATCAAGTTCTGCTACTAACGAAGTGGATTTTAAAACAAGATATGATAAGCAAGATGATAATGTTCTCAGTGAAATACAATGTATACACCGCCGCACAATGGATTGGTTAAAATCTTTGTTTGGTAGATACGAGTGTGATCATACCAACCTTGCCCATTACGAGCAGTGGTGAGTTTCGCAGTTTGTTCATACGAATTTTAAAGATCGTGTTATCAAAGGCTATGATTAATAATCAGTCGAAAATACACGTGAGACTCATTCTATTAGCCTGGTTGACCTCCCTCCAAGTGCTTGGGAACCAAAGCTAGTTTGTTCTAACAAACTTCCTGGTTCTCATCTGAGCTACAAACCTTGTATGGCGTTGTTGTTCTGCGTGAAATATAAAGCAAACGGTCGCGGCATTTAATCGTTTAATCTCTGCTGAAGATACAAAACTGTTTATTTATGGCGTCGAAGAACCTGAAACAGTCATCAGTACAAGAGCTGTTCAAAAGGAAAATACGGATGGCATCAACCTGCCTCACGAAAACTCTATTGATCAGTATTTATCGAATTCCAGAATTTTAACCGCGGAACATCTATATGTGCTTCCTCATGAGACATGGGCTTTTTGGTGCTCGAAGTTCTATGTGTGGTTACAAGGTTGGGTTCTTCGCATGAACAATAAAAGTAAAAAATTATCCGAATCAGCTGCGCGTCGAATTGTTCAAACTTCAAATAACGTCAAAAATAGCAACCATTCTAAAATTACAACGAGTTTTGATTATAAATTAACTGGCTCGGCAGTCAATTCGCCTCGTGAGATCACGAATAAGAGTTCTACTGCCCAAAACACATGTGCAATAATGTCTTCAGAACGAGATGAATCACGTTATTCTGATCTCCCCCCAGACTTCGTCAGTGATTCTGTTGTTGTGATCTATTGGCCCGATATTTTATTGCCTGCTTCAGACACTAGCAAACCGGAAAGTAACAAGATTAAGGCGAGGCGCATTCGAGTCGCGTTGGAACGCTATGTTATATTACCAAACTCATTGTTAAAGCAAGTTGCTCATGTGGATACTAGTCCTCAAATTAATCTGTCCCTACCTGACTAACTTAAGGATTGTGCATTTAAATCACAATTAGAAACTAATGCAATACCTATCAAGCCACACCGAGAAGAATGCTTTTATTTTTCATAAAGGAAAGTGGTGTAACGGCACTGAATAATTTTCCGACATATTGCCTAAATGAAATTCAAACTTCATATAGACCAATTAAAACAACCTAAATTTGCTGTTAATCAATGGAGTGTAAGCTTACCCTTGCAAACGTATATTACAACGGTGCATTTACCATGTGTCACATACACGTTTGATGTTACCGATTGTGCATTACGCGTGATTGCAGTCGCGCTATACACTTGAGTGTTTACATATGCTGACTTTTGGACTTGAGCAATCTATTCTGTGTCACTTAGTCACATGTTTATAAGTTACGCCAATCTTCTTGTTACTGCACAAGCAGCCGTACGTATTGATTATCTATTAATCGGACATCTACTTGTGCCAGCCACCACGGTCTTGCAGCAGATCTTCAACAAGACAAATCTGAGCCGTCTCGGGTTTGACTCCACAACAAAGAAACACCAGCCAGTCAACCAGAGATAACTTCACTTGTCTATGTATACTTCTAGATAGTGCAACACAAGCGTACTTCCTCGGCATTTTCGGAGAACGCAATTCCGGTCCTCATAAAGGCCATCCAACTGTAACTGTCTCTCATTTTTTACGGCTCTTAAATATTTTGTTTATTTGCACGGCATTTATTTGCGGTCGGGGTGTTTACTATCATAAATTGCAAATTGCTATAAATGGTGATTTTGTAAAATTGTGAGCCTGTATTTATGGTAGCAGCGTTTCAATAATCAAATTCAACTTTTTGATAAATATAAATAACTCAATAACTTTGTTATTTAAATATTTTATATCTTTAATTTTCTTATTGAATCGTATTTTAATAAGAAAACTAAAATAATTTTATTTTCATTTTACTTCTTTTTAAAAAATACTTCGCTCAAAGGTATATCGGTGTTGGTACTGCAAATAACATGTCAAATCTGGAGTACTTAGGGTACTTTTCATCTTATCGACTTCCTTTCTATTGTTAATATGTTAAAAAATAAATATATAGAAAAATCAAACTTGAATTCAATAAAAAAGCAATTAGAACACTATTGTGAAACTTATGTCGCGATGGTTTTTTCTCTAAACTTATGCAAAATAGGGAGGATTGTGGTATCGAAATAAATGTTTTACTTAATTGTAACAGGCTTAAAATTTTACATGCCACAGAAGATAGCATTAAAGTTGCAGTGAAGAAGTCTTCTCACCTGAAATTATCAGATGATAACTTAGCTGTTGTACGGAAATATCCCCTAAAGTCCCTTGAACCAGCATCTACCAGAACTGTGTTTGTAACAGGCATACCTGCATGGCCGGAAAATTTTGCGGAAGATTGGGTTAAACAGGCTAAAGCAGATGGGACTTTTAGGTTACCTGAGGCTGAAAATTTGTCCTGTAATTTATCAAGTTCTGCTACTAACGAAGTGGATTTTAAAACAAGATATGATAAGCAAGATGATAATGTTCTCAGTGAAATACAATGTATACACCGCCGCACAATGGATTGGTTAAAATCTTTGTTTGGTAGATACGGAAGTGTGAATCATATAACCTTGCCACATTACGCGAGCATTGGTGAGTTTCGCGGATTTGCATTCATAGAATTTGAGACAAGTGGTGCAGCCAAGGCTTCCCTTAAAATTAATAAATCAGTCGAAAATACACGTGAGACTCATTCTATTAGCCTGGTTGACCTCCCTCCAAGTGCTTGGGAACCAAAGCTAGTTTGTTCTAACAAACTTCCTGGTTCCCATGAGCTTCACAGAAGCCTTGTATGGCGTTGTTGTTCACGTAGAAATAAGCAAGCAGTCGCGGCATTTAATCGTTTAATGGCCTCTGGTTATCGAATGAGTAATCCATGTGAAAGGGAATACAAAACTGTGATACAGCTTCCTTATGGCGTCGAAGAACGTGAAACAGTCATCAGTACAAGAGCTGTTCAAAAGGAAAATACGGATGGCATCAACCTGCCTCACGAAAACTCTATTGATCAGTATTTATCGAATTCCAGAATTTTAACTGCGGAACATCTATATGTGCTTCCTCATGAGACATGGTTTAGCTCGGGTTCTATGTGTGGTTGGGTTGGGTTCTTCTTGAACAATAAAGTAAAAATTATCCGAATCAGCTGCGCGTCGAATTGTTCAAACTTCAAATAACGTCAAAAATAGCAACCATTATAAAATTACAACGAGTTTTGATTATAAATTAACTGGCTCGGCAGTCAGACCGCTCGTGAGATGCGAATAAAGTTCTTCTACCCAAAACACGTGTGTAATAATGTCTTCAGGAGCAAGAGATGAATCACGTTATTCTGATCCCCCAGACTTCGTCAGTGATTCTGTTGTTGAGATCGTGGCCCGATATTTTATTATTGGCTGCTTCAGACACTAGCAAACCGGAAAGTAACACGATTAAGGCGAGGCGCATTCGAGTCGCGTTGGAACGCTATGTTATATTACCAAACTCATTGTTAAAGCAAGTTGCGCATGTGGATACTAGTCCTCAGATTAATCTGTCCCTACCTGACCAACTTAAGGATTGTGCATTTAAATCACAATTAGAAACTAATACATTTGAAATTGGTGATCGGCATAGTCAATACAGTCGGTGTATTATTCGGTTCAAGACTAATGATGCGGCGCAACGGTGCATTAAAGCATTGACTAATATTGATATAAAAGCACTCTTTTCTAATCTGGAGGTAAGTATGCTCGTGTTTGATGATCAAGTCAGTTTTGTTGCTTTATATATTTAAATTATTATTATGCTAAGATTTTTTGAATATATGTTTTGTCATACCAATTGTCTTGGAGTATATAGTATTTTTAAGAAAAGAAACAGTTGAATAATTGAGAATATGTCTATTATACCTAATGGCCGAATACTTAAAAGCCTTAGTTACAATTTTTATTCAATTAATCAAATCAAAACTAAACATGTGTGTAACTCAGAGATTATAATTTATGCTTAAAACCCATAAGCTTACACTTTGCTTAAATTTATTGAGAAAATGACAAAAAGCATCGAGATACATCAATTCAATTATAAAGTAGTCAGCAAATCACAAAGTTATACGTTTTATATTTACATTGTTTAGTAAACCAAAGTTGTCATTTGGCCAAATGTTAATGCGAAAACAGTTTCCTCCTGGTCCAATTCTGTGTTAGCTCTGATATGTCATTGATAATATTTAAAATATTGTCTGAGTGTTGTCCGTGGATGATTTTACTGACTATTATATAGCGCTTTGAGATTTTAGAAAGTAAGGAGATTTCTGAATAAGATTTTATTTGTTTTGTAGTAAATTCTGAAATCACTTGTTCTAGCTTATTTGTTGACTCAATTTGAATCTTTTTGTCTATTGGGCTTGTGTAATTCGTTGAGTGTGATTCCAAATATTGTCACATATCTGAGCTACTGACTTAATCACACACTTAGGGCATATAATTTCAACTGTCTCCCGCAATTAAAGTCCAGTTTGTTGCCTGAGTGGAGGAGTGGTGTAGGCGTTGGCTGGTGCTTCAAAACCAGATAATCTTGAGAAATAGGGTTCTCCAACCTTCGGTGATAAACCATCTAATACATAAGCAACTCCGCATATGAATACTATACCACCTGTTTTACTTAACGAAAGGTGAAGCTTGTTTCAAGAGAAAACCCCGAGAAATTTCGACTTTACTTTGCTTTACAGATCAGATTTTACTGTATAAAACCTAGATCTGCAACCTTGGATCTCTGATAAGTATGTTTAGATTATCAATACGACGCCAAATTCCTGCTAGTTCGGTATTATAAAACCCGTCGAGTTGTTAGACGCCAACTTAGACACATTCTGTAAGCTGATTTTGAATCCTTCTGGATTAGAAAGACTGAATGGAATAAAAAGCTTTAACATAAGGGAAAATCCGATGATCACATTTATTCACACTAAAGATCCGATCAAATTAGCGGTTAGCTGAACAATACATGATAGTAACTTTAATCTTATAATACCTTAATTTTTTCCCTTTGAACGGTAAGTTGAACATCCCAAAGAATTATTTTCTTTAGAATTTGCATCCATCTCGATCATGCGTCAGATTTAAAAATGCGTAATGCAATTTGTCTTTTCAACGTGACAAAGCCGCAAGTCCAGTTGATCTGCTACCGAACCTATTTAAGGATAGTAGCTAGTTTGTACGGCGTTGTCTAATCTCTTTCTTGCTGTATAGAACAAAGAATGTGCCGATTGCCGGAAGCGGGTCAATCAACATTCTGATCTTTAAAAGTAGGTAATCAAGATTCCTGTGAAAGTAGGAGTGATGTAAGCTTGATTCCAGTTTTCTTTATGTTTACGTTGATTATTTTGAGCCGTCTTAGCGCTTCATGTAAATTGAATACTACAGGAGAAGCCGGATTCTGGTCAGGTCGAAGATTCATAGACTGAAATAGATAATGCAGCATTTAGTTATAGGTGGTGTGGTTGAACCCAGGATTGGCTTTCGTTTTGTTTATCGTCGCAGATTTTCACTCATTTTGCACAAAGCTAAATAAGAATAAACTTCAAATAAATGTGAGCATGATCAAACACCCGTCTTTCCAACAAAAATATGAAGATTTTCTAAAGTCGAAGTTGATTGGTCGTGATGACGAATATTCGAAATAATTGTTGACTAAGATAATACTCGTAGAGATATATGACATTAACTGCAGCATAATCTGAGTGAATTGTAAATTACATTTGGGTACCTGCACCGTTAACTTCCATCAGTCTTTGGGCCTAACGCCAATTGGCAAAAATTCTTGATTAAGATCAAAAACGGCAAACAATTTTCCTCCCACTAGCTTTAAAAATAGATCACTCTAAGCCGGCATGGGATACAGGTCAGGTGTAGTCACATAGGTTTAATTGCCGGAAATCAGGCGCCGGTCGTAGCGAACCCTCCTTTTCGTAACGTAAACCATGGAAGCTCGAAAAGCAGATGAGTATGGTTCAAGCATAAAAGAGATGATAATCTCTTTTGTTACCTGAGTAGTTGTTGCTAGTTTATGTGGAGGAACACTATATACTTTTGGTGGTTCTTAACCTTCATTTAATCCTAGCCCTAGGTTATGGCGATCGACTGTTGGCCCTGGACATTCGCTGCAATCAAATGGGCTGGAATATAATGTTGTATTGGCTTTGAAACTCTTTCCACCACCCGGCAGACAACTAGTCCCCTCCTGCACCTTAAGGATACATATCAACTTTATGGAATTCATGCTGTTCGGCCTCGAGAGACATGTGTGTTTATTTTGACAATCGATCGTCTTAACCAATTTTCTAACGAAATTTAAGTCTGAGTATTCGCTACAACAAAAGACATATGGTAGATATTTTAATTTATTAGTAATTTAATGTCCCATTCGCCCGCAGAAACCATTGACGCGCCCGCTGCCTGATAAAAAGTTGCTCTCGTAGGTGTTACGTTGTTTAACGGCAAAGTCATTGGTAAAACCGGACATCGGCTCCCGTATCCAATTGAATTATTACTGGCTGGCCGTTGAAGAGTTCTAAAGATTTAACTTAATAAAAATCCTTACGTGTGGAAACGTTTCTCATACTTCTTTTTATTTGAAGGTAATCTGATTCTGAACAATTTTTAGAGTGCTCTGCTGATTTCCCGATTTACAAATCTGAGCATCCAAAGGATTTATTTTTTGGGCATGATCCGGACTATCATTATTGGTGAGATGGTGGATCCTATTTCATCATTGAATTGGCAGTTTTCTAGAACTATGCTGATTTGCTGCCCCTTAAGATGTATTCGTCGCAGTTGGTGCCTATACATTTACCTTGCTTCCAAGCCACTGGATGCCGCCGTCCGTGCTGGACTCGCTGATTATGCCGCGAAGAATTCCAATAAGATATGTCGCCCCTACCGGGTGCCGTAACTGGACTCACGCGTGGTGTCGCAGAAACCACTATGGTCGTCGTCATGTCCAAACTTTGTAGAACCTGAGTTCTTTCTTCCAGGCCTCACTACGCGCTCGATATTGCTACCATATCTGATTGGATACTGCGGCATAAACCTGATGGACACATGAGGTTGCAACTCGGGCAAAGACTCAGCTGATGCGTATCATGGAATCAAGGGTCATCTCTCCCGGTAGTGGTTTCCGTTTGTAAAATTCTGAGAACACGTGAGGCCTGGCTTGAAAGTGATCCAACACTCTACTTTTAGTTTCTATATACGTCAGATCGCTAGACAATTCTAATTAGACTACAAATGTCCGGTCAACTAATTCCTGGACAGCCACGCGCACAATAGTTGCTTCTAATGAAGATTCTTGTGCTGGAACAGAGGCTTCAATGTTTTCGAAAAAAAACTGTGGCCTTTCCACATCCAAGGTTGCAAGCATAGGCTTAAATTCTAAAGACGGTCGGGAAAAACTCGTTGAATCGGATGAAAACACCGGAATATGTCTGTCTGCTGTTCGGTTGCCATTGTTGACTTCACCTATATTGGTTGGGTTGTTTATGCGAATTCCTTCAGAATGTACTATAAGTATGTCATCCAGCCGAGAATTAATTATCCCTAACTCCGCAGGCAAAGTGCAGATAATAATCCTACTAAGTTTTCTCATCTGTCAGAAGCCATTTTGTTTTAATCCACAAATGCTTTATTTTTAGCAATTAGATGTAGGAGTTTGCTCGTATAAAGCGCGTCCATTTTGGTAAAACAAAATCCAAGAACTGCTTCCATCATTGTGCTGACTGCCTCATCTTAATTCGTATACTTCTGCTAGGATTTCTTGTTGTGTTAAATTTGCCTCTAGATAAAACAATTGGAGCGTTCTCAGCCTCAAAGGTTGCTAGTGATACAATTATATCCAAGAGAAATGCTTTCGGATAGTCGAAGCGCTTTTCCCTGAATCGTCTATCTGTTTCGTATAAATAGGGGTTTTTCCGAAGCTTTGTCGATTTTCTTCGTTGTTTAACGTTGGAGTTTTCTTACTCCATCTTTCTAAATTGAATTATCGATCTAGAATATGCTGAAGTCTGCAACTCTCCACAGACCTGAGATGCGCTATGGTGGCCAATTTGCCTATCCTGATTGCGATGGACATGTATTTCTTTTAGTGTGAAAAGCAATCTGACTCCGTCTAGTCATTAAATCTGCTCATTTAGTGCCCATCTGATACCGTCTCAAGATGAATGCCGCGAAATGTCTTTATGCACACTTTTGTTTAAAAGGTTGTTCATGCGGTATTACATATCAGGCAAACCTTACAAACTTCAGTGCTACCAGCCAGTCAACACTTTAGTAAAGAATATACGAAGTTACTATTACTGTATATGTTTCGATGATTTGGATTTCAGAGATATTCTTATGTTGTTAATTTTGAAGTATTGATCTTTTGTCACCAATCCACCATAAAATTCTTAGTTGTTTGTGAGCTACAAAAGAAAGCAGAACTGCTCATTCTAAATGAAATTTAATGGAAAATTCAAACGTTATTACACAGAAGCCTATTTTTTAAAAGCTTTGTGTTTGACGTATCCGATCTATTGACATTTTGCTCTATATTTACGCACACACGTTTATTTTTGTTGCTTTTTTTCTTATCCTTGTATTCTTTTGGAATGCGAGCGTTAAGAAAATTCGTAATTCCATTTATACTTACAAAAAGAAAAATTATTTTTATCAAATACAAGAACCGTTTCCTTCTCATATTCTTCTCAAGTATCTACAAATGAACATCTTTATATATATATATATATATATATATATATATATATATATATAGCTTTAGCTATACTGCACTCAAAACCAAAACAAAATATAAAATAATAAATGTGGAGAGAGTGTGAAATAAGGGCTGCTACCTGACAATTGCCTGCATCACCCCCAGTTTAAACTCAATGCCTGACCATGCTTCTTTTGCTTGCATAAATTCGACAGCAGTTTTTTTCCATTATGGTTCGCATGTGTCTAACTTCTGTCTTTTATTACATTTAGTAATTATCTTAAATTCTACGTCTGTAGAACATGCGTGTGAGGTTTATATATTAAGAGATGTTCATTTGTAGGTACTTGAGAAGAATATGGGGGAGAAACTGTTCTTGTATCGGATAAAATTTCTTTTTATATTTACATATGGATAAAGTAATATGGTTTATATTATTATAATCCTTTAAGTATAATTTTCATGAAGTAGCATAAACTTATAGTAAAATATCATGTTAATAACTTTAAATTTATTTTAATTTTAGAATTCATTTGACACTTCGCTAGAAAGTGATGCAATCGTCGATTGTCAAAGAGAAGGAAAAAATAAATGCAGTAGCCAGCGTCCTTTTGCCTTTCTTCTAAGCGGGAAGCGTGAACAAATGTACATAGATGCAATTGCTGCAACACGTCGTACTACTAGAGAACGGCGCCGTACGAACCAGAAAAATAGACGGCTTCGAGCCAAAACTTGTCAAAATTCGGAGGCGCAATTAAATGCAGATTTTTGTGGTCAGAACAATGTCATCTCAATGTACGAAGAATTTCGAGACGATGGCTGTGACAGTGAGTCTGCTAAAGAAAATGACAGAAGTTATGATGGTGTCACTCACTTACAGAAACAATCTCGATGTGATGGAAGCGGAAATGATTGTTCTAGCCAACCAGATAAACTGTTTTTCGACAAACTTGCCACCAAACGTCGATATTTAGACGGCGATGAAATTACTAGACATGCGTCTACTAGCCCAAAGCCTCCATTGCCAAAACGAATTGTTTTTAACGAATAGATGTGATATTTGGCCGTTCGCATGTAGCTCTGCTTTGTTATATGTTTGCTCTACTTTTCATCTTGCACCTTGCTCAATACATTAAAGGTGTCCATTTTCGATAATATAACTTTTTTTATCCGACACTGATTGGTTTCGGGAGTATTTTTTCAAGATTAAATTATCTTATCTTTGAGCTTCATTTTATACTTTTCTATTCTTATTTGACACAATTGTATATATACCGTCAATTTTGAGTGGATTTTAACTGTTAATTTCATGAACATTCAAATAGGTTACATATTTCGTCAATTACTGTATTTAGGCTTCGTTTAATTGGTTTTTAAGTTGAAACTTTAAACGCCACCTTCTCATGCATTACTCCTACATCGAAAGTAGGCTAAAATCGATTAGATGTTGATACATTGCTTTCAGACAATTGATGAAATAAAGTCTTGTGTGCAACAATTGAATTTGTATGTTCAATATTATTAATAGTGTAGATTTTTATAAGGTCTTTATTAATTGGCCTATATCCTTCTTGACTATGTGAATTCAATTTCTAGTAAGATCGTTCTACGTAGTTTTGCGAAGGCATTAATTATTTCCCTTATTATCATTAACTCAAGATGTTCAAATCAGATGAAAAGTTTTAAAATAAATTTTATACTGTTGAATTAGGCTTTTATTTTTATCTCCGTTGTTGTTGTTCGGTCTATTTGTTCATGTTTGCTAATACTGTCTGTTGTATCAGTACTTGTACATTAATGTGTTGCTATGGCGTTTAATCGAGTAATCCATAAGGTTCATAATGGAGCAATTGTTTGTTGCGCGTGTGAGGTAAACAGTTCTTAAAATTAATTTTTTCGAACCCGAGAAAGTAACAGTTCTATGATTTAATCAGTTTCGAGACGTAGCTAAATTGCCGTCAGTCGCACGCCTTCGGAAGAAAGGAACGAATACGCACCCAGCCTGTTCGAAGAGAAAACAAATGCGAACTTAGAAATGGTGATCAATCGGTTCTTAATGAAATTGATGGGGCACAGCAACAACCCGCGAACGCAACTTGCGGTGAGTCATCAGATGAAGCTCACACTGCGCAACAACCCTTCAAAGCATGTCTATACATTACCTCTCGTATTGTATGTCGTTGGAGTACCGACAGTGTGAACTATTGAGGCATTTCGATCTCGTTCGTTTATCATCAGAATGCGACAATCAGCTGATTGACTGAATTCGAACGAATAAATGGGCTATTCCCTTTCAATTTGCACTTCACTGATAGACTTACAGACAGCAGTACATCAGTATTTAAAACTGCCTCCCGTTTATAAATATAAATATATTTATATGTGGGCTGTAGAATAACTGTTTCGCTTATTTCTTGTAAAGATGGATAATTAAGTTTCAAAGCTTTCTTTATCTTAGACGATCTATTAACTAAAGCTATGAGATGCCATTTTACAGGAGCATCTCATTTTGAGACATCGGTAAACTAAGGTTCCCACCGCGTCAGCGCTGTGCTAATTACTCGTGCCCATCATATATGGCATGGCTGTACGTTAATAGTGGCGGCATGGTTCATGCTACCATTGCCAATGTGACTAGTAAATGCCTTTTGTTAGCCAAGACAAACTCAAACGACAGACTACCAGATACTTCTTTTGCATGAAGTTTGCGAGCATTAAATAAACACCAATCTTATTGTATAAAACCAGTCGAACAATATTGCAAAACTATTGACTGCGTAAGTAAAATAGGATTTGTGTTTATTTCAACCTCGAAAACTTTATTTAATTATTTTTTCTCACTTCTCGTGCAATTAATGATTCTTTAATTTTATTGCTTAGTCGTCATGCTTATTCAAATAATGTTTGCAGTCTAGAATCAGCACCAATCAATTTAATTTTATCAACAATGTACGGTATATCAAAACTACTGCCGGTTAGACGCCTTTTCCTGGTTGTACCTTTAATGATTATCATCAGGGCAGGGCGAAAATTGACTGAGCCGAATCGAAGCACAATTGGAATAATGAATATTTAGAAAGGCTGAGCCACGGCTCTTACCTTTAGTAGTGTTATTTATTCTTTAATTAATAAAAGCAACGTCTCGTTTTTATCTGATTAAAATGTAACTTCTGTTGCTTGAGATAAATTGATGCAAATTACAGATTAGAGGAACGGTCTATTACAGAGAGAATTGTGATCATTCATTGTAGCCATTCCATGTGCAAAAAGAAAGTCTATCAGATAAAAGAACCGTTTCTTTCTCATATTCTTCTAAAGTATTTGCAAATGAACATCTCTTTATATACAAAGTGAAATGCCAATTATAATAGAAAAATGTAAACACGGAGAGAGTGCGAAATAAGGTAACAACCAATCAGTTGCATGTATCTCCTCCAGTTCAAGCCCAATACCTGAGCGTGCTTCTTCGGCTTGCATAAATCCGGTTGCAGTCTGTTCATCCATAAATCTTCGTACGTGGCTAACTCCCTTCAGTTCTTGCATTTAGTAATTATCTTAAATGTTACGTCTGGAGAACATACGTGTGAAGTTCAAACAATGTACTGCGAAAGCACAGTTGTGTATTCACCATTTAATGTAAAACTGGTCTTTAACTTGCAATGTTCTCCCACTGGAGTAATTAATAATAATAATATTTGATGTCGACATTAAAGGCTGTTTCTCTCTTATTGCTGATAAAGGCAAATGTGTGTAGCTGCAATACATGTGCGTGGTAATGCCGCTTTAACTTTCTTTTGTGTTATGCGGGATATTCAGGTAGACTGCTTTCTTGACTGATCCGAAATACGTCTGTTTCCGTTGACTTGCCCTTTGAATAATTGATTCAATTAATTGTATAGGATAGCCGTTAGACACTAAGTCGTTCATTGTTTTAGAATACTCGTCATTTAAATCTGAACTAAATAACCTGTCAATTCCGGAGAAACAGCGGTGAACTGTTGATAATTTATATTGTAACGGCACAAATCTGCTGTAATGGAAAAAATGTGCAGACCAGGTTGGTTTACGGCAAATTATGCTATTTAATTTACCATTCATACCTTTAGTAGTACATATAAGAAATACAGACAATCATCTTTCTCGTGCTCTGGCGTGAACCCGATAACCTTATTCGCTTTTTTGCAAACTTCAAAGTAATGTTCGTGATTATATTCTCGAGATGGCCTACGAAAATCTCAACCAACACTTTAGATAGGGAGCTCCTCATTACCACACCATCAGTATGCTTATAGATGTTTCCATTAAAACGAAACCGTACAGCTTTTGTGCTTGCGTAGAGTGCGACCTGATACCGCTTGTACTATAATGTCAACGGTTTCATCAATTAGAAAATTTGTAAAAAAAAAAAGACGTAACACCAATTGATGAGGCCATTGAACTGAAGCTCAAGCCAGTTAGATCCTCTGCGCCAACGATGTACGGATTACTAAAACATCGTAAAATAGGTTGTCCTATCAGACCAATTTTATAAATGGTCAATTCTCTGCATTAGTTAAATGGTTAGATCGTATACTGGAACCATTGCGCAAACTACTGAGTAATTATTTGGTTGCCGTTTCCTTTGCGATTGTACCCAGAATTCAAAATGTAAATGTAAAAACAAGATTATAGTGTCTTTTCTTGTTACGTCTTTGTTTACAAATGTTACAATTTGTGAAACCATTCACATTGTAGTTCAAACAATAAACAAAAAAATATTACCATCTCCGTTGCCGGGTCACACTCTACGCAAGCTTATCTTATTATGCACGAACAACGTACAGTTTCATTTGAACGGAAGCATCTATACGCAGACTGATGATGTGGTAATGAGGAGTCCCCTATCTCCATTGTTGGCTGATATTTGCCTTTTCCTTAAAAACAAGTCGCAATCACGAAATTTGCTTCAAAGCGCATAAGGATATCGGTTTCACGTCCGAGCACGAGAATAATGATTGCTTGCCTTTCTTAAATGTACTACTAAAGAAAGATAGGAATGGTAAATTAAATAGAATTATTTACCATAAACCAACTTGTCTGCACAGTATTTGCATTATAGCAGTTTCGTGCCCTTTCAATTTAAATTATCTTAAGAATTGACAGGTTAGTTAGTCCAGATTCAATAGACAGCAAATATAATAAGGCAATAAACTATTTAATGTCTAATGGCTATCCTAGACAATTAATTTAATCAATTATTAAAAGGGGAAGTCAGCAGAAACATACATATTTCAGACCAGAAAACAAAGCAGTCTACCTGAAAATCCCATTTAAGGAGTATACCGTTTCTCGAATGGCACAAAATAAAGTTCAAGCGCCATTAACGTGCACATTTTACGCAGATAAACTACGAGTGCTATTTAGAGTTGCACACTTGCCTTTACCTGCAATCGAAGAGCAACACACTTTAATGTCCATATGAAATTATATTTGCCTCTATATTTGCGCAAGTTTTTGATCAACTTACGTTGGCCAATGGACCAGACGGTTAATTACACGAATGAGAGAACATTGCAAATAAACCATTTGTTTCAATCAAATGGTGAACACACGTGTGCAATAGCACAGAAAATCGTTGAAACCTCACTAAATGTAATAACAGAAGGGAGTTAGCCACATACGAAGCCTTATGGATAAACAAATTTCTGTCGGATTTATGCAGACAGAAGGAGCACGTTCAGGCATTGAGCTTGAACCAGAGGTGATGCACGCAATTGATTGGTAGTTCCCTTACTTCACACTCTCTCTCCACGTTTATATTTTTCTATTGTGTTTTGCCCTGCATTATATATATATATATATATATATATATATATATATATATATATATATATATATATATATATATATATATATATATATATATATATATATATAAAGAGCTGTTCATTTTTTGAATATGAGAAAGACACGGTTCCTGTGTCTGATAGAATTTGGTTTTACTTTTCTTTTTGCATATGCAAAGGGTACTGTGAATTTTATTATGATTCGAAATCCACAAGTAGTTGTGTGAATTATTTAAATCATATTTTTTAAATTTCAACAAATACAAATTTCAATTTTTTTTGAGTTATCAAATATCGATTTTTTAAACTACCATCAGTTCCACATACTTCAATAAATGATCCGTTTATTACACGTGCTGTTTTGCTTCCACCTGGCGCAGTCGTCATCGAAACACGATCAAAAACTAACTGATCCGGGTCAAACCACATCTGATATCTCAAATTGTATGGTTTTCATAATGCGTTTATAGTTTTGCCACATTCGTTGCGTTGCTTTGCTTGTTAGATTGGTGACTGCACAACCATCTACCCCACTGGCTACTTTAACAATCGATGCAGAATCAGACATTTTTGAATGCGCTGATGCTACGCTTTAGATTCACACTGTGAATAACTTTATTTAATTTTACTTCTAATATGACTGAAAACGCAAACATGTGGGAAGATTCGTAGGCTTGACTTAAATCTTTTAACATCACTCACTTTACAATTTATTATTGTATGATATATATATATATATATATATATATATATATATATATATATATATATTATATATATTTTATATATATAGGCAGCAGATGCACAAGTCATGTAGAATAAGTGTTTAAGCTATCAAAGGTACAACTTTCAATTTAGCTTTCTGATACGTGTGTAGTTATAATCCTGTTTTTGTACGCGTAACAAACGTACGGACGCGTAAATTGCTTGAGAAGGAAAGACATAGACTCCGACTCATTTTCGTTATTTTAATTGGGTTAATTATTGTTCAGTATTCATGTAGATAGATTTTTATGACTGTGTAATTCAAGCCTCTGGTGAAACATAATTTACTTCGGAAAAATCTCGGTTTGTGTGGCTAGACTTTTTTCATAACTTTTCATGAAATTAAAAAAATTCTATTATTTGAAAAGATTTTCTAGTAATCGAAAACGTCGTTTTGTAACTACTCGCTAGAAACGGAAACTTTACGATTAAAGGTGAGCTGAATTGAGAAATAAAGAGGGATGGTGGCTGCTTCGATATTCCCAGATCGGGTGCTTAGTAAAAAAATGATGAAAATTTGAAAGCTCTATTAACGAGCACAGCTATCAAGGTTTAAAGTAAATGTAAACAAATGCCTGTCTTGCTTGTATTTGTTTAGATTACATAAATGTAAACAAATGGTCGTCTGTTTGGATCATTGATCTCTTGGGCCTCACTACTTCATTGTCCAGCCTGCGCGTTCTTCGCGCTTTTAAGCAAACTCATTTATTAAATGCGTGTCATATTATTATAGTCCACATGCGGTGAAATAATAAGGTTGGATAATTAATTTCATTAAATATCGAATACTTAGTAAATTTTGCATACATTATGAGCATGGCATAACGGTTATCAAATATGGTTATATGTCGATTTTTAAAATAGATATTTTCAATTATATAATGGTATTCATCATCATCATCATCATCATCATCATCATCATCATCATCATCATCATCATGCACAGCAATACAAAAGTCAAAGGTGACCAATGTTTCACTGTCATGTAACCATAAAAAGAGAACATTGTAATTCGTATTGTTCATGGTTACATGTGCAATGTAAAAGAACACTAGGTCGCCCATTCCTAATGAGAATGGTTGTATTCGGAGTTTTCCTTCGCCTTGATAGTATGCTAACCAAGGCTGATGAGCATTATCCGCCCAGATGCCTGTGGCCAAAGTTTCCTTTAACAGTCGAAACGTGCCCTTCGCGTCTGATGCGCTTGCTCCCATTCCATCACTATACTTTTAATTTGACGCTCAGTCAATATTGCTAATAAATATAATGCTCAAATTCCCTAAATAAAATGCAACATTGTTGCAAGTAAACGTAGGCGATGACGTTTTATATTGCCATAATTGAAAGAGCTAGATAAATTGCCTTTTATATCTTATAAAATGATTCGCTTATAATGACAAATATATGTATAATGGGACTGGTGTTTATTTCCAGATTGCAACCTTGATTGAAAATAATTATTGTCACCGCCCACGCAGCCAATCGTTTTTTATCTACTTGTCCTATTGTCCCACATTCCTTCTCAAATATCAAGTGGGTATAGGGCGCAATACCGGCTCTTACTGATGAGTAGCCAGTAAGAACGAAACGAATGAGCACATGAAATTATACTTTCTTTTCATGCTGCCTTTAGTTTATCTGTACTAATTTGTTACTGTGTGCGTAACATCTAATGCATACTTGCACATATATTAGTTCTAAGCCACAAACAGTATCAAACTTTTATATATTTGATTGAAAGATATCATGATTACCGCGAAATGTGATAACTGATTACGGTCAAGGCCAGAAAGTATGGATTTGCTGGAGTAACAGGTGTTCAGGAATACGTGTAATTCTCAATGTTGGTGAACTTTAGCATAAATTGAAATTGTAATGGTACCACGCACAGACTCGTCAACCATACTGTTGTTATCATGTACCTTTTCGGTACCATAATGTTGGTATCGGGTACTGACGCAATAGCCATAGTGTTGGTATCCTTTACAGACTCGGTATATATATATTATATAGAGTGGGTTGGCATTGAAGTCGCCTTCTCGAAGTCTTTGTATGAAGTTAGCTTCACTACTCAAGGTTTAAACATTCGTATAGGAGATTTTACCGTGCTTTTTTCCATATTCCTCACCAAAATATATAGTAGATAAAAGGCGTAATACCGGCTCCTAGTGATGAGTCGCATACAGGCACGAAACGAGTGTACACGGGATTAAAATTTCTGTTCATGCAGTTTTTTGTTTATCTTTCTGGTTATGTTTGAACTAATTTGATATTAGGTGCGCAACACATAATTCTTAATTACATATTAATTAGTTTTCCGAAAAAATACTGCTTGTTTGTCTATTTTTCCCGTAAATTATTTTTCTACCATGCTCTGTTGATTGTTGAAAGTTGAAACGCAATAGTACAAGAAGTTAGTTTCCTTACGTTATAGTGTCTGCATAAGTGGAATGCTAAACGATAGGCAGACAGCACGTCATTTAGTATTGTTGCTTCACTGTCGCATAACTATCAAATCCATTTTCATGTGTGGTCTGTAAATGGATACACGATGTCTCGATCCTAGTTGAAGTCGACGATTTTCTATAAGTTATTTCACTCTTGGATGGTCTTCCACTCAATGTGGACGAGCTCAATCATCTGAGAACATTATTTTAGGCAATCAGGGAACATGGCCATGCATGTCCTTTGAAATCATTGTACTTATTTTCAATAAATAATCATCTGTAGCTATATGAGATGCATCTTCGTTGAATGTCTTGAATACATTTATTTGAAAAAAATGTGCTGACTTTAAGTGAACAGAAATACTATTTTAACCAATTGTTATTTATTATTCAATGTCTGCAAACTTAATGTTGACTTATTTTAATCACCACTCGCGGGGACAACATTTGCTTAATCTGTGACACTGTTTTCACCTACATTGTTTCCATCGGTATTATATAAATAACTTTTCCCCCATTGAATCAGATAACCGCTATTGTTTACCAGCCTCAAATACGCTGAAAATGGAGACATCACACTTTCATGGGACCGCTGGTGGCAGTAGTTCGTCAAATCCGATGGCACCGCTGTCGCACCACGATGTTGTATCGCGAGAGGCACCGATGCGTTTGAGCAATAGTGACTTTCGTAAATTAATGATGACTCCACGTGCTGATGGAGCTCCTGTAGCCGTAGCGTCTAGTGGCTTTGCAGCACCGAGGCGTAGTGATGACATGTCACGTCGTCGAAGAACTCATCTTGGTGGAACTCCAACAATAGACTCATCCACCAAGAGTATGCCAAAACTTGGTCTTCAGCAGGTAGTTTCATTTTTGCACCTTACGTAATTGTAATGAATCGTCTATACCACTTTTCTATGCAGTTCTTTTGTCAAAGGAATTCTTCACTAAAAGAACGCTTGAAATCATTACATTTCTTGTTATTCTCTATCGACGTTTTCAACTCCTTTTGTAAATCCAATTTTTAGCGCTTTATCTACTGAAAATCATAAAATTCATGTACGCATTATACAATAACAAACTGTAATGGTTTACAATAGAAAGCATATTTCACCAGCTTATAGTCATTTCATTGGCCAATTTATTTTTTTATTTAACTGAGGAGGGAGGAGATTGCAACTAACCGATTCTTAAATTCACAACGAATTTTCATTTGTAATGAAAATCTTTCTTGCTTTGAGAAGTTGTTTTATTTTCTTTAAGTAAAAAAATCAGATTTAATACGAATTTCATAAGGTCCTTGTTTCGTCATTTACTCTACACAATTTGTGAAGGAAATCAGTCGTATATGAACTGAGTATCTACCGGTCAAATATATATATATATATATATATATATTTCTAATTAGGAAGAAATAAAACATTAATTATAAATATAATTGTGTAATATTAAAAGGTATGGATATTATATATATATATATATATATATATATATATATAATAAAAAAGTCTGTAACGTAAAGTTAAGCGATTTTTTGTTGATTTAGATTAGAAATAAATAATTGTTCGTCGAGGTAGGTACAATTTGAATGATAAATTCTCTTTGAATGCGAAATGTAAAATTTCGGAATGAAACTCGTTTTAGCGGTTTTACTATTTAAACTAGTTAAGGTTTTCGCTTATTCCATCATAGTGGCACACAAAGTTGTGCAAAGTAACAAACGTTTTGACCATTCCATGTTATTTAAAAATGCTATAACCATTGTAACATATATATTGAACCATGATTAATTATTCACACTCTCCCAACGTTTACTTTATCTGTTTTGTTTGGGCATTAAACAATTAAACAACGATATGTCCATTTTTACCTACTTAAGATGAATATGAATAAGAAATGTTTCCTGTATCTGATAATTATTTTTATTTTTGCACATCGGGTTCTATGAATTACATTAAGGCTCGGATAACACAAAAAAGTGTCTGTTAATTATTTTGTAGCGTCGGTACAAGGCCCAGACTGATAATCGACTACCTATCTTTCTGGCGAACCAATAATATTATTATGAACTATGCCGGAAAATAAAAATATGATGCTACTTTTGAGTCTGTCGATGAATGCCATCCACGCTCAGCTGGCATGCATAAGGCACCCGTGATTGAATTTAGTGCTTAACCAATTATATTTGCCTTATCATCGGTGACAATTGTATCCAATCATACCGGCATCCTTATCATAAACCTTGCCCAATCTAATTGGATACATGCACGCCAGATTAAAAAAATGTTATTTTTGCAGGATCTGCTGAAGGCTGTCTAACTATACCATAAAAGTATAAACATGCTATCAAATGTTATAGAAGACAACAAAATGATGACGCCACATTCGTTTTATCATGGTGAAATGTTCGCCATTATATGAACTCTGAATTCTCGTCTGTTTTGTGTTTCTTCGACGTTTCTAGTTGGGATGACTAGGTTATTTGGTCATTTGACCTCACGCTCTTCTGGAACTTGATTTGGTTTTGGATGTATGAATAAATGCGTCAAGTGTCTAAGGCCTTTGTTGAAATATATATATTGTTTAGTTCAAAACATTTGTTTAACTTTGCAGTCATTTTCGCAAGACTCTTTTAAAAACCTACCTTCTATTTCCATTAACTTCGATATTTTATCTTTTAACGGGAATGCTTCCTATTGTAAGGCTATAGTTATTCCCTTTATTCACTGTTGCTTATGAGCAGATCGTGTTAAGTTCACTTTTTATTGTCAAATTCATTAATGTTTCGCTAGCACAAATTCCGCGAAGGCAATAGTATGAATAGTATGATAATAAATAGTATGAATCAGCTGAAAGATCAGATACGACATACGTGATTTAATTATAGTATCTTTTTGAATTTCGTGTTGCAGTTCCCGTGCTTATCATCTAACAGATCAGACCTTGTCTATGTGCTTTTCTGACTAACACAAATATTTATCCAGTAGTTTTCTTTCTTCAACAAAATATTTCGGCTACCTTTATAGACAGCCTACTTCAGTTGGTCCATTCTCACGAGTTTTCAAAAACCAAACTAATTGCTTGCTTCATTAGCTTGGTTTATGCAAACTCGTGAGAATGGACCAACTGCAGAAGGCTGTTTATAAAGGTTGCCGAAATATTTTGTTGAAGAAAGACAACTACTGGATAAATATTTGTGTTAGTCAAAACGCAGATCAGGTAATTTAGATTAATCCAGTTTCGCAAACGTTTAAAAAAAATTTTATGTGCTGTTCTCCTGTGTTCAGTTCAGCTCTAAGTAGGACAATTGAAGCGTCCTCGGCCTCAAAGCTAGCTATTGCTCCATTTGGAGAACAGGGTAATGGCGCCACCAATTCGATTTGGTGCTCTATTCAAGTCTTCAGCCCATGCCGCTGAGTATTAGAAAGCAGAAACACAGAAGGTGTTTCGTCGTCGAGGGGTCTAGATAGTCGCACTGACCTAACTACTGAAGTCCCAATCTCAATATAAATCACTATCTCCATGCCCTGTTCAATGGTCCTGGTCCTGGGATTCAACGCGTGGTTGAAATGGCTAAAAAAAGCCAGTTCCTGTGCTTGACATCTAACGGATTTGGCCTTCAATGTGTGTTTTGCTGAAATCTGCTAACCTGTTTTATTCTACTTTTGTACTGCTATTTTCTTTTTCTGTGTTTCCATTTCCGATTGCAGTCGAGTGGAGGAGGTGTAACAAAGAAGTCACATCATCATCATCACAAAGGAAAGAAGAATTACAAAGGAGGGACGGGGGGAATTAAACATACTGGTGGTGGCACGGATAATGTAGGTCCTGACGATGTGATGACTCCTGGAGAATCGTCTGGGCGTTTGTCTGGCAGTAATTATCGTGATAGAGCCAAAGAGCGTCGTGAAGGAAAACTCGGGCTACCAACAGGTATATTTTCATTGAATGATGTTACGGTTACCACAAAATGAGATAACTGATGTCGAACGAGGCCAGTGTATAACGTTATGTGGAAAGAGCGAATGCTCAGAATGGTTGCTATTCTAAATTTTGGTAAATTTTTGTTTATTTTTAAAACTATGTTATTGATACCATTTGCAGATATGGTTCATATTATATATAGTGAGTTGGCTTTTAAGTCGCGTTACCGAAATCTGCATAAGTTCACTCGATTACCGCTTGAATACACACTCGTATAGGAGATTGTACCGCCCATCTGTACCACATTTCTCGACAAAATGTATAGTAAGTTTAAGACGTTATACCGTCTCCTATTGATGAGTCGCCAGTAAGCACGAAACGCAAGTGAACACGAGATTACACATTTCGTTCATTCTGACTTTGGTTTATCCTCCTGGTGCTATTTGAACTAATTTTTTACTAGGTGCATAACGCCTAATACAAAATTTATAGTATATCTGTCCAAGTTTGGTCCTTCAAACTGTATGCTTAATTTCGATTTTTTAAATGAACAAAAATATGCAATTCGGTTATTATTATGGTTGCAAAGAAATTGTGAAGCCGAAATTTCATTCAAGAAAAATAAATGTTAGACTACTATGAGTAAACGCCACCTCTCGGCTTTGATGCGTTTTGCCGTCGTATGATAATCGTGACCACGGAAGATCGATACGCGTTAGAACGAGTAACTTGAAGTACACTAACTGAGTTGTAATTAAATCAAAACTATATCAGTTTAAATTCCACTTCCACAAACATCAAATGTACAATTACTTTAATTAAGGTTGATAGCTTGATATAAACATCTGACCCATTATGAACGTACATTTGTCAGTGTAAACTAAGCATCGTATAGTGTAGAAAAGGAAATTCATCTAGTGGACCGGTTTAATCCTTATTGGGAGCTTATAACTTACTGTTAAGAATTTGCCACGGACAGGGCTCGAACCTGGACACACCTGATTCGGATTCTGGTGCTCTAACCACTGTGCCACCCTGCCGCACATTTAAAGGCAATTCATTCGGTAGATTGGTTTCGTCCTTATTTGGAACAAATCACGTACTGGCCAGAATTTGCCAATGTAGGAAAGGAAATTCATCCAGTAGACCGGTTTCGTCCTTACTGGGAACTTATCACGTACTGGCTCGAATTTGCAGCGGACGGGGATCAAACCTGGACACGTTTGCTTCGGAATCTGGTGCTCTAACCAATGAGCCATCATGCAGCACTGAATGAATTGCCTTTTCTACACTATACAATACTGATAAATGTACGTGCATAATGGGTCAAGTGTTTATATCAAGTTCGCAACCTTGATTAAAGTAATTGTTATCACTGCACATCATCATCATGTCCAGCCATACAAAAGTCAAATGTTTCACTGCCATATAACCATAAGGAGTGAAAAAAAGTATATACATGAATTTAGACAAATTATTAGTGTGATTTACGAGAGTGAGAGAGAGAGAGGCAGAGAGAAAAGGGATACCTTGCTACTATGAGTAAATTTATCAGGATAACTCACAGAAATGTGGCAAACTTAATCTCTCCACAAGAGCATTATGGCCAAGTTAGCATTCGGGCAAGGCGACATTGCTGATGATGACAGCACTAAACGCGCATCCAATGTTCGTTTAACCATTTTAAATCACCGCCCGCAAGATCGGAGATGGCTTAAAAGTCTCAATTTAATTCAAATATCACTTTAGTCACTTGCTTAAACTAAATGTAATCGTATTTCCTAGTCTTTTAGAATACTATCCTACATCGAATTAATCAAATTTCACAATCCTATAATTTCTGAAAATTAAAAATGCATAATTCTGTATGTATTTATGTATAGGTCGTGCTAAAGGAGGCGATCACGATGATGAAGAGGATGAGGATAACGACGACGGTGGTGCTGGCGAAGATGCTCGTGATGTAAGGAGTTTTGATGACTCTTCATCAGCAGAACAACGTCTTGCAGACAGACGACGTCGTCAGCAACAGTTGGACATGCAGCATCAGACTGCACAACTTTCAAGTGCAGACTATAGGTCGGTGGCACCCGCAGCCATGGCCGATCCTGCCTCTCTTGCCGAGCGTCGTCGACTTGCAATCGAAGAGTCGAAGTATCTTGGTGGTGATATGGAGCACACTCACTTGGTGAAAGGTCTTGACTATGTGTTGCTACAAAAGGTGCGCGATGAGATTGCCAGCCGTGAGCAAGAGGTGCTTCTGGATGATGAGCATGCCACCACAGGTTGTTGTCTGTTTTTTTTTATTCTGTATGCTGTATACTTAACTTTCTTCAACTTGGCTTGACCAGCTATATTTTGCGCGTGTGGTTTATTATCGGCTCCCAACGGAACGCCAGTGTCTTTTGGTTTACTTTTTCCAATCCCAACGGTGTTAAAATTATCTTCTGATTATTTATAAATGAACTTCTTTTCGGACATGCTATGCAAAACTACCTGATCTGCGTTTTGACTAACGCAGTAATGATTCAAGTTTTCTTTCTTAAACAATATATTTTGGTGAACTATAGCATACATTAAAATCCATAGTGTTGGTACCATGTACCGACTCGGCAACCATAGTTTTAGTAACATGTACCTTTTCGGTACTATAATGTTGGTATCTGTTACTGACACAATAGCCATAGTGTTAGTATCCTTTACAGACTCGGTATATATATTGTATAGAGTAAGTTAGTGTGGAAGTCGCATTTTCGAGACTTTATATGATGTTAGCTTCACTACTGTTGGTTTACACATTCGTCTAGGAGATGGTACCGTCCTATTATCCCACATTCCCCACCCAAATATATAGTGGTTAAAGAGCATAATACCGGCTCCTACTGATGAGTCGGCAGTAAACACGAAACGAATGTGCTTGAGATTATATTTTCTGTGCATGCTGTCTTTGGTTTATCCTTCTGGGCACAACTGAACTAATTTGTTACTAGGTTTGCAGCACCTAACACATACTTGCGTATATTTCTGCTGCCGTTATCAACGGTCTTCTTAAGTTGGTCCATCCTCATTAACTTTAAAATGAAACTAATGAAGCAAGTGAGTTTTTTCCTCTGGCCATATCATTTATACTTCATACTGAACTTTCACCTGATAGTTGCGTTTCACATTTGTGTGTGTGTGCAGTTCCGTAACTGCTATGTTAATCTAATAAAGAGAGACTAAATTGGCTGAATAAGAACTTGCCATTTGCACGTATTAGACTATTTGTTTTATACACTCAATGTGAATTGACGTAACTGTGATTGCCCTCACATTTTCGGGTGTGGGGAGACCAATATATCAAAACCACTCGTCATAACCACATGCCATTGTGAGTGATAAAATTAGAAATCCGAATGGCTCACGCACCTGTTAAATTTCAATTCAAACTACTATGCTCGGCCAAATAAAGACCTACACGTTACTGTTAGTTATCCGTCAAGTTAAATGTTAATATTTTTATTAGTAAAAGTTTGTATTATTCCACATTGGCTATTTTTCGTCTGTGGTTATATTGAAATTGTGATTTTCAAACAAAATACCATCTTCCACTGAACATTATAGATCGTGTTTTAACGAGTAAGTTATGTTGTCGCATTTTATCAGCATTTCCCGAAACGAATTCACATTTTGTTCTTCGGATAATTGCTTCAATGTACGAATTGCATGACAATTGCCGTTATTCTGAGTTTAAATACTTCACTGTTTCCTTGTGTGAATCTATATCATTTATATGATCGTAGCTGCATCCTGAATTGCCAAATCGTCAGTATTAACCGGGAACTCTTCCTGGAGTTGACTGATTATCAAAGTTTCTTTTTGAGATGTATAATGAAAGAATATCTCCTATGTTAACCTATATTACTTGATTGTGTTTATTTCTCTAATTTGACCCGTAATGCCTTGGGCATATTTTACATAATACTAACAAGAATGTCAAATAACAAGGTTTTAGGCTAGTTGTAAGATTATAGCCACTGTTCTCTTGATTTATACGTTCTAAACATGGGTCCAATGAACTTTTCTTTATGATGCCATTTATTGTTGTCTTCTCTGACGCTTATATCTCTATTTTCAATGAATATAATTACAGGTCGTTCTGTATTTACATCAATAAGCCGCGCAAGAAACGATGAAATAGTTCAAGTAACTCTCCTCTTAGACAAATTTCTTTTTATAACCAATACAATCAGCACTAGTACAGTTTGCTTTCGACGTTTAACCAAGTATAGATTTAATTCAACAAATATGTACTCATACATATTCCAATACATCATCATCATCATCATCATGTCCAGCCATACAATAGTCAAAAGTGACTAATGTTTCACTGCCATATAACCATAAGGAGTGAAAAAAAGTATATAAGTGAATTTAGACAAATTATTATTGAGATTTACGAGAGAGAGAGAGGGGGGGGGTTGAGAGAGAAGGAATACCTTGCTAATATGAGTAAGTTTATCAGGATAACTCACAGAAATGAGGCAAACTAAACCTTGCCACAACACCATTATGGCCAAGTTAGCATTCGGGCAAGGCGACATCAGCAATACAGCTTCATTGCGGATTTCACTGTATCACGTCATAAACAAACCAAACCTCGCAGCTAACTTTGCCCTACTAAGGAAAGAAAGTTACGAAGATGATTCTACTAGACATCTGCAACAAGATCACCACTGAGCTCGATTCGACGCCATATCGATAAGGGTTTCTAACCAGGAACTATGATGCGCACGAGGACCCATCCTGGCAGACGAGTGGGTCCTATACTACCCAATTTGGATGTAAGTGCCTTCAATTGTTTCTGCCATGTCAAAATCTGACTACCTTGTTTTTTACGCCAATCTGGTGTTGGATGAGAGAACAGAGTTCTACTGGGCAATAGAATTGAGGCCATACGCAAAACGTGATGGAGCCTTATCTGTTTTTCTAACGACGAGCACTTATTGTCAGATCCAAAAATACGTCTACAGATTTCAACGTTAGTTATTCGTTGTTGGTAACCAATATATATATATGGTTAAATACATGCCTGTCGAAGCTCCATTAGTCTTTCAAGATTAAAAAATTAACATAGTTCTAAAGTCTATTTACCATTTCTTTTTAGAAAGGCCATTTGGTTAAATAATTAATGTTTGGTTTATACTCCGTAATCTTGGAAAACTAGTGTAACTTCGATACGCATATTATCAATTAGTAGGTATAGGTTTATATATCTGCATACGTATATGCATGTGTGTTATATGGATACTCTAATTTGTTAAATATTGATAGTAAATTATATAAGTGTTAATTGTATGGATTATAATAAGAGATGCGTCTAAGGCGAGTGTTACTGGTATTGTTTTATTGCCTTCTGTGTTTCCTATTTATTTGTGTATAAAATCACTTCTATTGATGTGCTCAGAAAATCGAGCTCTAAATGTTCAAATTAATACGATATATAGCTTCAAAACACAAGAACATTTGATTTATCATACGAGGCTGCGTTGCCATAAAAAGGACATTGACAAATAATATTAAGAAATTTTGATTGTACTTTACACGCTTTTAAAAATTTTTTTCATTTATGGTTTTAAGAAACATATTCTTTAAAGTAAAATTTTTGCTTCATCTTATCAACAGGTTTACTGGTGAAATAGAACACAAATTAATTTGTACTATACAGATACTAATCCGAAATGTTAAACTAGCTGAAAGATCAAAACATATTTTCGCATGAGGTTAGGCAATAAAGGTGGCAATTTCTGTGTTTTAACAAATTGTGGTATTTTCCGCGATTCTGTACGTTTATTTATAGAAATTGTCTCAAAATAGAGGAGCGTGTTCGTACATCTCACCTTAGTTCAAATTTAACATTACTGTGTAAGTGCGTTGTATTTCTCGCAGGAATAGTTATGGTAAGTCTTAGGTCTAAGTGTTACAACACTCTCATATTCCAATTAGAATGCCGCAGGTACAATTCTGACTGTAGGTAAAGTTGAATGCAGATTGAAGAAGGATTTTGTCTTTCACATGAGACCGAGGATGTTTTGGTGGTAGGTGTAGTCTAAGCTAAGTTTGCCACAAAATAATTTCCATTCATGATAATAAATGTTTCTTATATTTGAAAACTAAATATTGTGCAAACATTGTCGTTTTTTGTATATGAAAACTAAGTACATAAATGCTTTAAATCAAGTTTGCGAGCTTGAAGTAAACACCAACCCCATTGTATTTAAACAGTCTACGAACAACATAACAAAACTACCGCCAGCTGCATAAATGTATGTTCTGTGAAAGTAGCAGCTATTTTCGCTTAGCTACTACTTCGAAACAAACCATTTGTTGTATTTAAATATTTCAGTTTAACTGCAAATTTCAACTTTAGGCCGGTTCGTTCTTACAGACTTTCTTCTATTGTGGTGTAAAATTTCCCACACTTGTTTGTGGATGTCCTTTTCTTTTTGCCAACCAAATGCTTTATAGATACACATAATGCTAGCACGTTGAAGCTTACAATCGATACTAATTATGCATAATATTTTATTTTTTAATACATGAGACATAATCAACCGATCGTTTAGCACTTACTAAACATGTGGCGTCTAGCTGCACTGTTGAACTATTGAATTTAGTTTCAAATAGCTTGTGCAGTTGCTTTTTCAGTTGAGTAGATAATGCCTTTTTACATGTTCATGATTTAGGCTTATTTTCTCTTCAAATTATATGTATGATCTTTTTTGAAGTTTCTTCTTGGTATTTGAATTAAATTTCTATTTTTATTCAACATCTAATAACAATAGGCATTTCTTTCGTCTTTATATTATTTGATTAGCCGATCCAAAACGTTCAGATGCCATTTTAGATAGTTTGGTTATTCAATCCTGTTAAATAGATTTCATCATTGCCTGTTTCAGGCTTCTTTTTGCCATTTTTTTGTTTATTAAATCAATATTTATCAATTCGATCGCTTTTTATGTCTCTGAACGTGAATTGGCTTGAAGAATTGGATGCTGAGCACCTTTTAGACGCAGAACTTGAGCGTCCGGATGTCTTGGCACATATCAAATCCTCAACCACCTCTGGCCCTTCGTCGATTGGCACAGGTCTGAAGACTGTAACGATTAACCGTCTGAAATCCGTTGGTAGTTCCCGTTTACAAGATGGACCTGCTGCTAGTTTGGAGGTTCATCTGAAGACTCGTCTTGGCCAAGGCATAGTGGAGGCGTTGTTTCGACCGAATCTACCTTTGCGGAATGAGTACTTCCAACCGGGGCGAATGGCCTACCGAGTCGAGCTGGAAGAAGACGATGCTGCTGGTGGGTTCGACAGTGAAGTACCCACGACTGTTATACGCAGCAAGGTAACATTTTTATTTTTATCTCAGTACATATTTTAATTGGTGTTACTGTTATTCCTAACTTTACCAGTACTGCATCGGTACGGCTATCCTCTTTCGTTCCTTTCTCTAAAACTCAAAAACACGATACTACAGTTAGTTCTGCTAATGACTATAAAATGGGCTGTGCTAACCTGCGTGGACTCATGTGCTGGCTAAGACTAGGGCGACTATCAGTGCTAATTCCCAAGTGGTGTCCCCTCACCACTCGGCTTTTTGATCGAGGACGCACTTCTAGCCTTTGCACATCCAAGCGCAGTCTGCAAGGCAGCAGTAATTTGCATGGTTGCCGGTGGCTGTTGAGAGCTCATTCGCCATTCGGAAGTACGGGGTACTGTACAGGAGTCCATGTAATCCTGTGGCTGTTGAACCCTTTTGTGGCGGGGAACATACGCCGAGTCATGGTGCCGTCGTCGAGCTCAGTTGGTATTTTATAGGAGATCCGATTGCCGGTCGGAGATCCACCACGCCCTGGTGACACCACCGCCATAGCCCCGTTAGCCCATGTACGATCGGCCATCGAGACATGGTTGACACCGTCGTACCACGTTGAGGAGGGGATGGACTTTACGACGGGGTATCCATTAAGGATTAACCCGGTCTACTCGATGAATTGTATTTTCAATCTGATACAAAACTTGGATTATGCCAACAGGTTCATCAACACCAACAGTAATTGATAACTGATGATGCACTGACGCTTAGCCTTGAGGAGAATTTGTGTGAAGGCGCAAAGCTTGCCTACATGTGGATGGCTTTTTAGGCAGCGTACATAAAATCGTGCATAACACAATCTATGCTAAGTCAAATTCAAGACAAGATGCCTTGTTTCGGTTTTATAAACAGGACCAAACATCGAATGTAACTCTCCCAAGCTAATGTAGACCAGTTAGAGATATTACTTGACTGGAAATCTGCTACAAACCCACAACTGAGCACGATTCGATGCGTTATCGCGCAATATTTCTGATCAAGAAATTCGATGCGCACGATTGACCTCAACCCATTGAAAAAATTGGTCCTGTGCTACCCTGTTTGAATATTGTTGACTTAAAACAATAATTGATTGCGCAGGTGGTGGTAACAATTCTTTAAATCAAGTTTGCGAGCTTGAAGTAAACACCAATCTCATTGTATTTAACCAGTCGTCGAGCAACATAACATAATTTACCTGTTTCTCAATTTGCGTTCAGAGTTGTTTGCATCCGCTGTCTACCTGATTTTAAACTCGGAACACAACACTAGAAACAAGTAAATAATCTATTCCCTGTCGTGTTTCTTTTAAAACATAACATGATGTTCGTGACTGCATAGAAATTGTGCAGCCGACATTTCCAGTCAAGTACAATGTATGCGAGACTACTAGAGGTGAGAGCCGCATATCTAATTTTGTTTTCCATATATATATATATATATATATATATATATATATATATATGCAATGCATATTGATCCACGCTAATCAGTTTGACGTCGTACTCTGATGATCATTGAAGGTCAAAACGCGTCAGTGCGTGTGACTGGCGGTAGTTTTGTTATGTTTTTCGACGACTGGTTAAATCCAATGGGATTGGTGTTTACTTCAAGCTCGCATACTTAATTTGAAGTATTGTTACCACGTCACCTTCTTCTAGTCAAGTGTTTTACGCCAATCTGATTGAGAAAACAGAGCTCTACTAGGCAAACGAACTGAAATTATACGTAAAACGTGACAGTGCCCTATTCGGTTAGCTAATGACGAGCATATATTATTTCATTCACAAATGGTCGGCTGTTGTCAGCCTATATAAACTGTCTCTTAGACTACGGTGGTCGAATTCTCGTGAAAGTATGACAGATTTGACTAAAGTACGAAGTCTCACTACGGTATAACGAAACAGCACATCAAATATGGGATTTATACAAGACCTATAAGGCAACGTGAGATGTTGTCGTTTATCCATAAAGAACGATTCTAACGTTAACATCGTTAGATATTCCTGTGTGAGTCTGTAAACTACTTTCAGATTTTCACCTTCAAGCTACAGGGATGGAGTGAGTGATGAGGAAGCCTGTAGTGGTGCCTTACATTTATCGGATGCGATTTTCACCCTGAAATCCGGAACGAAGTCTGATAGTCTATTCAAGGGGGCAAGGGCGGAATTGTCTGTAAAGCGCATATTGGCTACTCTGCCGCTTGGAAGAGTTAAGTCAACGGTATCCTAAACCTATAAATGAGTATTGTTTATATTGAAATTTACCACAAGATGAATTACAAGTGTAAAATGGTCATTTTTGTTGGACAGTACTACTGGTAGTAAAACTGCGCGATAATTCACTGGTGACTTTTTCGCATCTAGAAATATGTGTGTAACCTCAATAATATTTAAAACTTAAGCTGAAATTTCATTTTGAATAGAATATCATCCCACTGAGTCAAATGCACTCTTACCATCCGGAAAGTCGGCTGTTGGGGGGCAGCAGTATGTACGTCGCTGTTGAAGTACTTGCCTTAAGGTGAAAAGGTATTTACAACATCGTTCGGCGAGAATGCGACATAGTCTTTTCTAGTATGTAATACGCACGAAGCGCTAAAACGGCGTAGGGTAATCAATGCAAATCCTCTAAGTACGGCTGGAGTGAAGCTTATAATATTACGGTTATTACACGAATGAGTTTTTCCTTTTTGAGGATTGATATGATGGTCGACTCATCTATGGTAATCAACATGGTTTTTCCAGTTCATATAATTTGGAAGAGATTAGACAACGGCCTACAAATTAATTAATATAATTAAGGTCGGAAGTGTCGCGCTAGCCACATTTGAGGTCGAGAACGCTCCAATGGCTTTATTTAAGGCTAATTTTGATACAACGGAAAGTCCTCGCAGAAGTACACGCATTCAGATGAAGCAAATGCAGGACAAAGATGGAAGCAGCAGTCGAGTTGGATAAATGAATACGATATAATATCTAGTTGTATTTTTATTTACTAAATGGTTGCGCTTTAAACGAATAAACTCCTATAAATACTTGACTAGAAATACAGTATTTGTGCTGAGCAAAATTACTCTGATGATTTGGAATACTTGGTAAGAAAATCTTCAGCACAAATCGCTAACCTAACAGCGTGTTGGTGATAATTAAGACTAGACTGGATGACACGATTATAGCGAACTCTGAAGGAATCCGAATGAACGGCCCAACTTATATTGGTGACCTTAACAGGAAGTAGACCATCGAACGCGTAGCTTTGAAACGTTTGAAAGGTAAGATTGCCTCTCGTATTTCTAACTATAACGATATCTGGTGATTAACGCTCCATGATGTTGATGTAAATATAACGTTGGGAATCGGGACTGATGCCGTGGCAGGCAAAATGGTCCTTTGAGACGTTCAACCTACTGATCAAGATGACAAAGTTCATCGGTTATTGGATTGATTTTACAATCAACTACTCATTTTTAACTAGTATTTTCTTCGGATCTACTTCAGGAATGAGTTGGAAAAACACACTTTTTACCACGGTGCGAACGCTTTCATCGCTTTAGTCTTGTCTGTTAAGAAGTATTCAACAATTGATTTTCAGTTTGTGCATAATTTGGCTTCTGATTGTTCTACGGGTTTCATTATTAGTCTAGCTGACAAGAATTTGGCATCTAGTTTCTGGAATCACGCAGTCCTAATGTCTACTTCTACGAAAACATATATTGATATATGCAAAATTGTCCGCTTTGTAAACAACGGCCATCTTCATGTTGTTGTTGTAAAGGCAGCTGCTCCAGTTCGCTAACTTCTATTTTGGCCTTCTGCTAAATGTTTTTAGAATTCAACGACAGATTAGTGTATTAATTTTAATCAAGATTTCTATCACAATTTTCAGTTATATACTAACTGATGTTTTTTGATTAGCCATTTTTTTAGGTGCAACCTATATGGCATACCTTTAGACATAGTTTCTACTAGCCATCCTCAATCTGTAATTATTGAACAGACACCACGTTACCTGGGAAAGAGGTATTGAATTGAACATTTATATTATTAAGTGCACATTGGTGGCGCGGGCGGTAATACTCTAGGTTGCGATCTTGATTTAAACACCTGACCCGTTTAGTGCATACATTTTGTCAGTATAAGCTAAGTATTGCATAGTGCTGAAAAGGCAATTCATCCAGTAGTGTATTGTCCGAGTCGATATGAGTATTCCAAAAAGATCGGCAGACATTAATGCAACTACGCCATCTATAATTAATTTTTAAAAGTTTTCATGGTGTCCACAACTGTCCGGGAGCTGGTACACGCCACGTTGTGTAACACCTTCCACTTTGAAGTTTTTACCACTCAAGTGGGATCTATGCTCTACGCATCTGTCAACCAGTAGGTCACCAATATCATTGTGCATTTGGCCTAAAGTGAGTCTGACACCCAAACGACATTCTGTGCCACTTGATCGCGCAGCATGAGCACTCGCGTCACTCACAACCATAACTGTATCTGAATGTCTTGCTCTAACTAGCAGAGAACTTAGGGCTGAGTAGAAAGTGTCCTTGTTGTCGCACGTCGTACACCCTGTTAGTCGTGGGCGTATGCAGTTACAAATAAATGACGAATGAACGATCGACGATTGCGCGGGCAGTGATTAAAGGTATTTCAGTCTAGTTTACGATCGCATTATAAATACACTTGTCAGTATAAAATAAGCACTGTATAATGTAGGAAAGACAATTTATCCAGTATATTTCCATGTGCACAGCTTGTTCTTTTAATTGATTGATGGGTTCTCACTTGTCGCGTGACTCTGAAGCCGTCTATACACTGCTTGTACGGAAATGTTTTTGAATTAAGATTTGCCGATTTCCCCACAGAATTTTCTGGAACTTAATTTCCAGTCCCATCCTAAGGGTTGACACCATACAGAAAAAACAGCTTGTGGCAAACTTGATATCCTAATTCAAGGCATATATAATTATTTATTTTACATCCTAAAGTGCTTTTTTTGTCTACTCTAATATCCGGCCTTCATAACTTATACCAACGTATGTAAACGAAATTACACCCGCCCCACACCTACATACAAAACCTATACACGCAAATATGTGTACTCTAGTCTAAATCGACACTTATAGAATATATATACATATATATATATATATATATATATATATATATATATATATATATATATATATATATATGTATATATTCTTTGATAGCGAGCTTTAAAAAATTCATTGGGTACAATGAATATATATATATATATATATATATATATATATATATATATATATATTGAACACCGTGGTCACCCTAGTCCACAAAAGACTATTATACATATATATCCTATTCATTGTAGATATGGTGAATGTGGGAACGTGTGATATATATATATATATACATATATATATATATATATATATATATATATAAATCGTTTGGTTGAAATATATGCCTATCCGTGATATTAAGATTTTTTAAATTGCTTTCCCGAACGCGTAGAAGGATCAACAAAGTTTCCATTTACAGTAATGCTTAATTTTTGGTATACCTAATCTCATTAAAGTTTGCAATATGTATGTAATGTAACTGTTGATAGAATATAATAATACTCTCACGTTTTGACAAGATCTTATATGTGGCCTACAATGACGAATGGCATAACAGCTAAATAAACCTTTATTTTTATTCATTTCCTGTATAATTTTTTTTCATTTAAATACCTATTTACAAACTATATACATATATATTTACGTATAAGCATAAAGACAGTTCAATATTAACAAACGTGTATTTGATTGATTTAGTCCATGAGAAACTCAAATGGTTGCTTACATGATATGCATATTATATATGGTCTTTACACGTATATAAAATTGGTGGATAATTCGATAGTTATATAAGATGTTGGAAGATCTCACATGGTCGCTTTGTGATTATTTAGATATGCATAATATATAGTGTAGACGTATATATGAATGGATATATATATATATATATATATATATATATATATATATATATATTTTTATTAATAATTATTGCTGATGTATTATGTACTCAAAGTGGATCACAATTACACACCATATTGCTAATATGAATATTCATATATGTACATATATACGTATATTGTTTGTTCACAGATATCTAAATGGAAAAAATTGATTTATACACGATATGCATATAAATAATAGTTTATTTAGCCGTATACCATTCGTTACTGAGTGCCACATATTAGGTCTTGTCCAAACGTGAGAGTACTACCATATTCTATCATCAGATTTATTAACCTCATTCTCTCTCTCTATAACCTATTGCAAACAGTGTAAATACGGATTCAGAGCAACGGGACCAATGAGAACCCAGCGAACAATTATATAAACTATTACAGTTAAATAATGTTTGTTGCGAAGAACTAATATATATGCAAGTATGTATTAGGTTTTGCGAACCTAGTAACAAATTAGTTCAGTTGTGACCAGAAGGATAAACCAAAGGCAGCATGAACGGAAAGCACGAAGCGAATGTGCATATAAACTAGCTGTGCACTTTAAAATGTAAAGGAATCAGAATTTTACCGACTTGCGAGTGCTATCTACTGTTTCACAACCGTCCATTTATTTATCAGCTCGAACGATGACAGCACTACGCAAACGAAAATTCTTTTAGGAAATATATCAAATTCATCCAGTAGACCGGTTTCACCTTTATTGAGAATTATTTAATTTCTGTCCGCAAAAAAGTTCTGGATAGTGCTTAAATAGTTCCCAATAGGATTGAAAGGAGTCTAATGTATGAATTGCTTTTTCTACATTATACAATGCTTAGCTTATATTGACAAATGTATATACATAATGGAACAGGTGTTTATATCAATCTATAAAACTTGATTTAAATAACTACGAGATTAAGGTAGTTAATGCTGTCAGTATTTGTCTTAGCGACGCACGATGTCGACTGGTCACGGAGATCCGTTCCATTAAATCATTCTGAGCTTGTGAATTAAAGATAATAACGACTCTTCATTGTCCAGTTTGATGAAATTCCGTTACCAGAGGTAGGAGCCTCGATTTTAGCTTTCCATTTGCTATTTATATAAACTTCTAATTTATGCAAATACGCGCTAAAGCTTCCTATTGCATTTATGTATTAGGTGTTGCGCACCTAGTAACAAATTAGTTCAAATAGGACCAGAAGGATAAACCAAAATCAGCATGAACGAAAGGTATAATCTCATGCACATTCGTTACGTGCACACTGGCGACTCATCAGCAGGATTTAGTACCACGCCCTATCCACACTATTTATTTGGTCAAGAAATGCTGGACAGTTGGATGGTACAATCTTCTGTACGAATTTGTATACAATCAGTAATGGAGTTAACTGCACATAAAGTCTTAGACAAAACGACGTCAAAGCCAACTCACTATATATAATATATATTACTTGGCCTCCTCAACGTGGTACGACGGTGTCAACCATGTTTCGATGGCCGATCGTACATGGGCTAACGGGGCTATGGCGGTGGTGTCACCAGGGCGTGGTGGATTTCCGAGCGGCAATCGGATCTCCTATAAAATACCACATGAGCCCGACGACGGCACCATGACGCGGCGTGTGTTCCCCGCCACAAAAGGGGACAACAGCCACAGGATTACTTGGACTCCTGGACAGTACCCGTACTTCCGAATGGCGAATGAGCTCTCAACAGCCACCGGCAACCATGCAACTTACTGCTGCCTTGCAGACTGCCCTTGGATGTGCAAAGGCTAGAGGTGCGTCCTCGATCAAAAAGCCGAGTGGTGAGGGGACACCACTTGTACCAAATTCCCAAGAAACTCCATGAAATGGAGCCGGCTTATCCTCTAAAAGGAGTCAGCCGCAGTAAAGTAAAGTAAGTAAATGTTACCAACACTCGTTGCTGAGTCGGTACATGGTACCAAAACAATTTATTACAAGATATGCTAAAATGTCACGATTTGCACAATTTTTTTAATGCTCACTCATTTAATGCACCGATATTGTTGCAGCGTTATATTTGAATCGTTTTGTCAACTGGATTTTCTTAGCTTGGAAGTGTTAATTGCGATGTTTGGTCTTGCTTATGATGTGATATCGTCTAATCTGCATGGAAGCTGTACTGGCGATATCGCCTCTGTCTTAAAGATTTCGTTGTTTTAATGGTGTTATGTCGATGCCTAGGTTACACCGTTTCTGTGTGATACCTATTTAATATCTCCACTTGAACTAAATCCTCCATTTCATCAACCGCTGCCTTAATAACTTTGTTATTTAAATTTTTATTTTTTAAACCGACTTTATTATTTGCTCTACTTTTTTCATCTTGGTGATATTAGGTAATTTTGCTGTTTTACGATCGGTTGAAAATGCGATTTGCTGTTTCTTCAAGCACGCAATCTTGCTTTAAATAATCGAATTCAGTGATTGTTTTAATAATGGGTGTCAGTAAATTTTGCAGGCGCTTTTCAATAAAGGATTTTACTTACGTCGAATGTTCTACTTATAATAAATAGTAGCGCGTTTGCAAGATTTACATTTACGCTAATCT
>JAQBSW010005678.1:0-55302 GCA_029291075.1 Eudiplozoon nipponicum | reverse complement strand
TTGATGACAAATTATGCGTATTAGTAAGCAATAATTAAACATGGATAAAACAAAGTTTATATTTGAAAAGTTATTGCTCGTCGAAATGAAAAAAAAGTCCGTTAAGAGATTGCCTAAAAGGGCATTGCGTCTTTTTTCGCTTGACGAATTGCATAATGATATGAATAGAAAGGGCCAACCTCTTAAGGATTATGCGCCACATTTTATAGGTAGGATTAAACCTAATGAGGTAATAAATCAATTACGAACGTCCATACAGACTATAAGTAAGCGATGTATATTCATTTAAAATACAATGTTTTAAAGACATTGAAGCCCGAAATAAATGGATTGTGCTACGTGTTGGTGTTCACATATTGTGCAGGTGAATTTCGTTTGATCATATCTAACAACAAACTTCATCTACCTAGTAAAGAAGACAACATTCCACCGCAATCTGCATCCAATGGTATCTAAAACGTGAAATGTACTTGTGGGCAAACCTATTTTAGCAGATCTGTTAGAAAATTGAATTTACGCTTGTTGAAGCACATACTAACTTAGTGTGTGCAAAATAGACGTGGTACTACACGTACATTAATAATTTATTGCATTCTATCTGGCGACACGCCAGAAAGCACATTTTAATTCAAGTCTAAATTTATGCTGCATACATACCAACCAAAAATAGATAGTATATGATGAAAAATTGTGTGTTCCACAGTGTGGCGCCGTGGATAGAATCGCCGTCTAAAAAACAAACGAGCCCAAGTTCGAGACCCGTTCACGGCAAAACTCACGACAATATTTGAAGAAAGAAACATGTCTGTTGGATGAATTTCCATTTTACCTTGTGCTGAAAAACTTTTGCAAATGAGATGGGTATTTATATCATTTTTACAACCTTGATTTAATTGAAACAATTGATGTAGACTGTTTTTCAATTTAATCCAATATTACTCCTGGATTTATCCACAGTAAATTAGTTGACAAGTTGGACCGAAAATGTTGTCGTATAATGTATAATTTGTTTTTTTAATTCGTACCTGGGAATAAATTTTGTACATATTTAAACTTAAATATAAATCAGGCATTGCCATTAAATGTGATTATATATGTGGTTCTTTTTTTTGGAAGTGGAAACACATTTAATAACAACTTGAATGATGGCTTATTTATTTTGAGAATACTCAACTGCAAATAACATTCTTTAATTATTGTACATTCTAGTTTTTCAGTTTATTAAGTGGATGAGAGCTAGTCTGATTTTCTGGTTTACTTCTATTTCGTGTTGGTGGTTTTGTTGATGAGTTTCATGAGTGTTCTATACGGGGTGTCTGTGTGAGTGTTTAGGACACATTTTGTATTACACATAAACGCACACACACATTCAAACATATATATATATATATATATATATATATATATGTGTGTGTTTGTGTATGTATCTGTGTATTTATCAGAGATAATACGTCATTTACTGAAATAAAAGTATCAGCAAATGCTTATTAGTTTATGAAATATTAGATGGAAGGTAAACGAGATCACAGGCGTTTCTGAAATCTAGAATACATCGGGTAAGTCAAGAGGTTCTACCAATCTTCATGTTCACACAGAACACAAAAACACACGCGGTCAGGTTAAAGCATACGAGTGTACATTTAATAACGTACGTAAATGAAACAAGTGCACATAAAAATATAAGTAGAACTCAAATTGTACATTCATTAGAAAAACCGGGAATATCCCAACCCATATTCGCCCATATGGAATGGCTATATTGCCCAAATATTTACACTTATTTAAACATAAATTTTTATGCCTTAAAAGCTGACTGTTTCACATATTAATCAATTCCTAAATAGAATTGCATCAATTATTAATATACGACTTGGTTACCTTTTTTTTCTTTAGGGAAAGCAATTTCATTTCAATTGAGCTTTTATTAATTCGACAGAGAATTTTAAATTGAAGAAATGTCTAGATACTGATTGGTTCCTGATTACCTCGTTGTAAAGCGTAGTTTGTTTAACTTGTTTAATCTTGTTCTTTCGTTTTGTACACGCATCATAACTTATTTGAGCTATACAATGGTGTTTCACAGAATAATACGGAAATGCTCCATCAACCGGAATTGCACTTCATCTGATAATTAGATTATCTCTAGTCAAGGAAACTATTTATGTCTAACAAGAAAGTTTGATTACTAGTATCGTTGCTTAACACAAGTAAGACAAGTTGATTGCTACAAAAATGTTTAGTATTTTTTACTTTGATTAATTTTTACCCGTATTGCGCTTCTGTTTTCTTGCCAACAAATTGGAATTTCATGAACAATTTTGTTCTTTTTCTCGACGGCTGATTGCTTTGATTTTCTGTACAGCATAATGCGCAATTCCATTGATGCCACTGAGGTAGATCGTGGTCCAAAACCGGACTATCGTCAACAAATGGCTATTTTCTACATCGTCTTCTTCATTGTGTTCCCCTTCTTCTTTGTCAATATCTTCGTCGCCTTGATCATTATCACATTTCAGGAGCAAGGTGAAAATGAACTGGTTGACCACGAAATGGACAAAAATCAGGTGCGTTTGATTGAGCTACAACGCTGGTGATGTGAGCACGTGCCGGAGTCACGCAAAATAAATAAATAACTTCATGTGCTTAAATAAATAACTATTTTGCCTTATTAAAACATTAAAACGCGATTAATGTAAAATAATATCAAACAGTTCATGTGTATGTAAATACCGGCTAAATTTAATCGGGAAGTAATAGAGCAAACATACTATTTGTTGAAAAGTTTAGCGTACAGTAGTTGTTCTCTACTTTGAAGTAGAACTCCAGCCTTTATCTCAGTACTTAGTTTAAGAAACACGCAAATTACATTAGTAATTAAGGTTGAGTAGATTAATTTTCTCTGAATTGACGACTTGTGGGTAAACAAATTTTATTATTTTTTCAGTGAAGTAAAATATTAGTATTATACAAATAAACGATAATTACTTTTATGGGTGGCGATTAAAATTGTTTTAGTCAAGTTTGCAAGCTACGTATAAATGCCAATCCCATTGTATATAAATTTGTAATGTTAAGCATTACTTAAGTTAGCAAAAGAACTTTAACCATTAGACCGGTTTCGTCCTAATTGGGAACTATTCGAGTGCTAAACCCTTTTCTTATTACATATATAGACAAGAAATGTGAGACAGGTTATACGATACAACTGTAGCAATTTGTTAAACCACATATGATGTGCGTATAAGGGTGTAGTGCCGGCTCCTACTGATGAGTTTCCTATAAGTACAAAAATCATGTGTTCATGAAATTATACCTATAGTTCATGCTGCGTTTGGTATATCCTTCTGGAATATATTTAATTAATTTGTTACCAGTTACGCAAGACTTAATAAACATTTTTTTGTTAGTTCTCCGCATCAAGCAATATCTAATTATCTATACCTACTCATTATTTAGCTATTGAATATATTCTATAAACCGATGCATAATACCTGTTATAAGAAAAAGTGCATTCTGTAGTGCTAATGAATCAAACAGCGATAGAATCTGTACATGATGTTAAACGTCGAGTCCCAATACAGGTTTGAACAAATATTTTTGGCTTTAAAGAAAAGCAAGTATTTTATTAGGAAACTATGAATACAAAAAAGTCAACTATTCTAGAACAATAATAAGTACACGAGCAACCTATAAGTAATATCTTGTAAAAAGTATACACAAAATAGTCGTATACTCAATTTCAGTATTTATGTTGTAAATAACTGAATAATTTCATTATTTTTTGTTAGGAACAAGCATTATTATAATATTAAAATGCATTTCAATATATTTAAACGCACATTATTTGCGCGGGTGGTGATAAAAATTAATTTAATTATGTTAGCGATCTTTTCATAGACACCTGACCCATTATGTCCATACATTTTTCAATATAAATTGAGTAATGTATAGTGTAGAAAAAGAAATTTATTCAGTAGACAGGTTTCGTCCTTTTAGAGAACTCATCTCGTATTGCCCAGAATTTGCCACGGACATGGCTCGAACCTGGGCACGTCTACTTCGGAATCTGGTTCTCTGACCACTGAGACGCTCTGCAACACTAAAGGCAATTCATCCAGTAAACCGGTTTTGTCCGCGAACAAATTTATGTAATGTGTTTATATAAATATCGCAACCTTGATTATAGTAATTTTTATCCCAGCCCGCTCAATTAATATTCGTTCGGTTATATAAACGTGCATTCCAATATCCCATTCACATGTAGTGTTGTGTCTGTTCAACAATGATTGATTGGGAATGGTTAGTTGCAAATTTAGGTCTAAAAGGATTCGATATGAGCTCCATCTTAAAAAGTAAGCTAACAAAGAAACATGAATTAGTATATAACTGGAAATTGCGTGTAGTGTGCTGTAGGGTGGCCCGAAGCAGAATTGTCCAGGTTCCAGCCCTGTCTGCTAAAAACTCAAGACCATGCGTGATGAATTTCCAAAACGGACTATACAATACTTATTTCAGACTGATAAATGTATTTACCTAACAGGTCATGTGTTTATATCATAATCGCAACCTTGAATAAATTAATTTGAACATAATGTTTGTTCGAACTAGAAACAAACAGTTAAATACTGTTTGTTGCGGATAACTGATATATATGCAAGTACGTATTAGGTTTTGCTAACCTAGTAACAAATTAATTAAGTTGTGACCAGAAGAATAAACCAAAGGCAACATGACAAAAAATATAATTTCATGCACATTCGTTTCGTGCTTACTGGTGACACATCAGTAGGAGTCGGTAATACGCCCGTTAACCACTATATATTTGGGTGATGAATGTGGGATAATAGAACGGTACAATCTCGTAGATGAATGTGTAAACCTATAGTAGTGAAGCTAACATCATATAAGGTCTCGAAAATGCGACTTCAACGCTAACTCAAACTAGATAATATATATACCGATTCTGTAAAGGATACCAACACTATGCCTATTGTGTCAGTACCCGATACTAACAATATAGTACCGAAAAGGTAAATGATACTAACTCTATGGTTGCAGAGTTGGTACATGTTACCAACACGATAGATTTCAATGTTTGCTAAAGTTAACCAAAATTGAGAATTACAACTATATCTGAACACCTGGTACTCCAGTAAATCTATACACTCTGGCTATGATCGATATCACTTATCACATTTCGCGGTAAGCATGACATCATTCAATTCAATATATACAGTTAAATACTGTTTATTGGTGGAGAACTAATATATATGTAAGGCTGTATTAGGTGCTGTGAACCTAGTAACAAATTAGTTGAGCTATGAACAGAAGGATAACCAAAGATAACAGAATGGGATGTATAATCTCATGTAATATTCATTGTGCTTACTTGGCAACTCATCAGTAGGAGCTGCATCAATTGGTTCTGTATATACAGGCATGTATGTTCTTACTTTTATATATCTTAAATGCAATAACAGTAAGGAGATAACCCTATGCTAATCTATTTGGATATATATATATATATATATATATATATATATATATGTGTGTTTGTGTGTGTGTGTGTTTTGGTATATATATATGCATGCATGTATATATGTGTAACTGCAATAAATGTGCGTTTAATTCTGATGCAACTTTCTTTTGTGCTATGCGGGAGACTGCATCCATCTTAAATGGGATGTTCAGGTAGAATGCTTTTTGTTCTAGTCCGAAATACGCTGGTTTCTGATGACTTCCCTTCTAATAATTTATTCAATTAATTGTCTAGTTTAGCCATTAGAGATTAGATCGTTTATTGCTTAAGTATATTCGTTGATTTTTAAATCTGGATCAACCAACCTGTTAATTCTTGAATCACAGCCACGAAATGTTGATCATTTATATTGGAACGGCACAAAACTGCAGTAATACGAATTATATGCAGATCAGATTGACTTATGATAAATTGTTCTATTTTATTTTCCATGAATATCTTTATTTAGTAGTACATCCAGTTAACTGGTATTGATGATCTTTCCAGAAATCGCTTTTCTATATTTATATTCACTATTTCTTCAGCTGTTATGTGTAAAGTTTAACTGAACGGCAAAAGGTAAACCAATTTTTATATGTGCAAATAAGTCGCAGCGTAAATAGAAATACACCAGGTCGCTTTTACTCCACATTTTAGGTGTCACTTTTATGTTTTTTGCTTATATAACGGATAAATATTCTGTTATTTGCTTCCACATACCATAGCATAAAATTCTTTGTGAAAGAGCAATGGTTAAAAAAATTATCCTTTGCACGAGTAAGCTTAATTATTTCATTATAACCGTGTAAAATAACGTTAATTAAGCGTCGTAGCAATCAGTAGGGATAGGAACAAAATCAAATAATTCTACGCTTAGTAAAATCTTGCCAGCACTACTAATGAAGTTTTTGTAAACACGATAGCTTAATTGAGATATGAATTAGTATAAATGAAGTCCAGACAAGAGTGTTGGTAAAATTACCGAATGGAAGTATGAGCATTGTAACGGAAGGAAAAAAATAAATTAAGTCCATTAATAGTTATCGAACTGAGTACGAGTCATATATTAATAGGTTAATATAGGGAACTTGAGTAGAACAATTAGTAATAATCTTTTATCTTGATCATCCTCTTTCCCTTTTACTCTCATTCATTCCCTATTTTATTTTTCTAATTACATTATCCGAACTTCATTTATTTTATTCCAAATCCTAATTTGTTTAACTTTGTTCCTCTCCCTAACCCCTGAGATCACCAATCATGAATACCATTTTTCATGCCTAGACTAAACCAAATTCCGTGACACGTATAAAGAGTAAATAAACAATCAGACAATTAGGTTATAATTAGTTAATTGTAACACTGCGTGTCATTTTAATTAACAGTCACATAATTACACATGCGTGGCGATCGCTTATCTATTAAAACACCAGTAGGCATGGTAACATTAATTTGTCATAAGTATACATGAAACGGCTTAAAATAAAGTTCACACTTGGATTATACATTTATCATTAGATGGTAGGATGAGCTGCGGGCTAATGTGGAAATCCAGAATGGTTTCCGGACAGCTTTCACTAAAATTGAAGTAATAGGAATATTCATGTCTTAGTCAAAGCACAGATCATGTAATAATGCAATACTCGTATATTTTAGAACAGGAAAATTTGAAATCATTGCAATTTCGCAATGGTGGTATGCACGCAGTGTTTTTGTCGCCTATTATACTATCAATGTTCGATAAAAATTTATATTATAGTTGTATAGTAACAAATTATCTATTCATAGGACCGGAAGAATAAACCAAATGGAGCATGAATGAAAGTTATAATCTCATGTACATATGCGTTTTTTTGCAGTTGATACTACGCCCTATAAATACTATAAATTTTGTACAGGAATGTGGGAAAATAGGACGGTGTAATCTCTTATACGATGTTCCTTAGTTAGTCTTTATTTCAGGTGGAGCCTTTATGGTGCCCTTTTAGAACTAAAGTTCCAGCTACAGAGATGCCACATTGGTTAAACCTATAAGAAAGGCTAACCAAAATACATTATTTAGTTTATAATGGGGATTTGTGGGTAGTGTGCGACAGGGTGGCTCATTCGTTAGAGAAACAGATATCGAAGCAAAAATGCCCATGTGTGAGCCCTGTGCACGCTAAACAGTACGTGATTAGTTCCCAATCGAAACGAAACCGGTTTACTGGCTGGATTGTTTTTTCAAATTATACAACACTTAGTTTATAATAACAAATGTATGCATTTAATGGGATTGTTGTTTACATCCAGATCGTAACATTGATTTAAATATTTGTTATCACCACCCACTCAACCAATGTGCGTATAACATTTAAACTAGTTTCTTGAAGGAGTTTCCGTGTTTCGCACCTGGATTAATTGAAATTACCTGATCTGCGTTTTGACTAACGCAGCTTTCATTGTTCCAGTTTGCTTCATTGCTTGCTTCATTTGTTTCGTGAGATGCAACTGATGAAGGCCTACGGTAAGATGGGCCGAAATATCTGCTAAAAGAAAATTACTGGAACAATGAAAGCTGCGTTAGTCAAAACGCAGATCAGGTAATTTAAACTAGTTTGTTCGGACAAATTGCAGCAATGACACACATACATTTTGTTGTGCAAGTTGCGCTTGTTTTGTCAGAATGTTCTTCTGTTCTTATAAAAATAGGCGTTTACCAGTTCATTGCCCTGCTATTACTGCCTGCATAATCGAATAAACTAGTATTACGATTTTTAAAATCAAGTTTGAGAGCTTGAAGTAAACAGCAATCCAATTGTATTTAACCAGTTATCGAACAGCATAACAAAACTACCGCCAGTTGCAACGCACTGACGCCTTTCGACCTTCCATGATCATCATAAGAGTACGAAGTCAAAATAAATAGTGAGCATCAAACCGCATTGCATATACATGGAAAGCAAAATTAGGTATGCGGCTCTCACCTCTAGTAGTCTTGGATACATTGTACGTGACTGCAAATGTCGGCTGCACAATTTCTATGCAGTCACGAACATTAACTGTTTGCGCTGCAACAATAGACAATTAAACAACAATCGATTGCGGGCGGTGGTACCCTTTATATCAAGCGAGTTTAGTGTAACATCATCCCATATAATCGACAAGTCGAATTAACATAACAAAACCGGTCATCAACGGGCATCGGTCGAGGCAGCTGACCTCCATATTCCAACATCGAGCACGACGCCAACCGACCGAAGCGAGATGCAATATAACGCACTGATCCCCCATAGTCAGCAAAGGTCGTACCTGATGATGATCATGGAAGGTCAAACGCGTCAGTGTGTGTTGCGACCGATGGTAGTTTTGTTATGTTGTTCGACGACTGGTTAAATACAATGGGATTGTTGTTTACTTGAAATTCGCAAACTTGTTTTAACGAATTTTAACCACCACCTGCGCAATTAATTATTGCTTAATAGCACTTGCGGTTTAGACCAAATATATCCTGATGCTTATTTGGACAACTAAATTTTGCTCATAGGTTTAGCACATTTACATAGACTAATAGTTTGCTCTTGTTATATCTCGTCATATGACGAAACGAATGAGTATATTTGTCATTACTTCAATTGTGTTAAAGTTCGCCAATTTGTCTGTTATTGTGCTAATTTAATTGATGCTCTGGGTCGGATTGCGGGATCAAACTCCTCTTTTACCTTATGAAATATGCCCATCGTGAATTTAATTTGGGCTGTCAGCTGTTATTAGCTGGCTTTCTGTAAGTATCAACTAAGTGTGTGATGTGCGTCCCATTGAAAAAGATATCCGTACATGGATATCGAAATATCTGGGGAAATCATGATGACAGTGGATTCAAACATTTCGGTACGCAATCCGAAAATCAGGTAAACAGCTGGCTTTCTGTAAGATTCTTTAGAAATTACTCATATTTTTCGGTTGGCTGTTTTGCGCCGGACTCCGTTCTAACTGAAATTTGCACAATTGTGTGAGTTACATATTTTAAAAGTGGACTTAATCCCATTTAATGGCAAAATTTCTCGTAATATTGATAATGCCTTTCCCAAAATATTACGTTTATTTCTCATAATAACAGCCACAAAACTTAAGTAATAGAACAGAATTGTCTGTCAAAGAGGACCGGAATGTTTAATACTGCGTTTTTCATACCCATAAATTATTAATTCTTTACAAACAGGCATAAGAAGTAAATATTTTTCCATGGAAAATTTATTCTTTATTATTTCCTTTTTCCCAAACGGCATGTTGTCTGTCGTTTTATTGGTCAAATTGACAAGCTATTTCTGGCATTTCGTTCCACGATTCTAACGTTTATTTTTGCATGTAATCCGAAAAAAATATTTTAAAATTATTAAGACTGCGTAGAAAGTAATTATCCAAACCTTTTGTCTGGCGATTTTCTACTGCCAAATTCTATTTATAGGCATGTTATTTTTGTCAACCGTGTGTTTGGGATTTCTACTGCGCTCTAATTAAGACTAACGAAGATTTAAGAACTAACAAGGTTCAGGTTAGAGAAGCAGTTTTATTATAAAATTTTGAAGAAAATGATGATTTTACAGGTAGCATGCATGCTCCTTTGATGAGAAAGTCCAGAAATGCGCAACTTCACATTGAACAGGCCACTTAGGGTTCTTTTACAGCTCACGCCCGGCTATGAGTTTCATCGTTTTGTAATAGCGAAGCATTATTATATTACGCTAGTTTAATGCTGTGTAGTTGTGCTTTATTTGTCAGTCAAGAAGGAAGTTCTCTATTTGTGCAGTCAGTGACAGAAGAATTTTGCTGAGGATAATTTCTTTTTAGATAATTGACGTTTCGACGCTCGAGAATTTATGATCCTTATACCTAAACACCTAGCGCGTTTTTTAACAACTGATGGTGGATATGTCAAAGTTGGTTTGAAAATAAGGTTAAACATTATTGGCGATTTAGATGTAGATTTCATGAAATTTAGCTCCTGGCTAGGACAAAAGTGTAGCTGTCTTTGCTTTTATAATTTCTGTCATCGAGCAAAACATAATTTGGCATATTTTCCACCACTAATAGTCTGCATTGAATGACATTTACCTATATATACATAGTTAAAGTTCAGAAAGCTTTAAATAATTTGCATAGATATTTCAAACGTTCAGAATAAAAAAATTTTAAATTCTGAAATAAATATTCTTTACAGACCATTGTTTCTAGGTTCCTTTATTAAGAATGTATCTAATGATTAGATCTTTAAGAAAAATTGATTGCGCGGGAGGTGGTAACATTTCTTTAAATCAAGTTTGCGAGCTTGAAGTAAACATCAATCTCATTGTATTTGCACCAGTGGTCGAACAACTTCAAAACTACCGCCAGTCGCAACGCGCTAATGCGTTTCGACCTTCCATGATCATCACACGAGTACGACGGCAAACTGACTACCGAGGATCAGACCGCATTTAATATATATGGAGGTTCAAAGTTAGATACGTGACTCTCACCTCTAGCAGTCTCGCAAACATTGAACTTTCGACTGGAAATGTCGCTGCACACCTTCTATGCAGACAGTGGTGGCTCAACTGCCTGCGCTTCTCGTCATTATGGCCATTACATAGGCAATAACTGGTTGATTAGCCCAGTGGTGGTGGTAATAATTTTTAAATCGTTATGCGAGTTTTGCGTAACATCATCCTATTAGTTTTAACCAGTCGTCGAACATCAAATAACAGCGGTAGTTTTGTTATGTTGTTCGACGACTGGTTAAATACAATGGGATTGGTGTTTACTTCAAGCTCGCAAACCTGATTTAAATAATTGTTACCACCACCCGCGCAATCAATTATTGTTAAATTGTATTGCCTATATATATGTATATGATGGGGAAAGCTGCAAGCAGTTAATGTTCGTGACTGCATAGAAATTGTGCAGCAGACATTCCCAGTCAAGTTCAATGTATGTGAGACTTCTAGAGGTAAGAGCCGCATATCTAACTTTGACTTACATATATATTCAATGTGGTTGATCGTCGATTGTCAGTTTGCCGTCGTACTCTGATGATGATCATGGCAGGTCGAAACGCGTCAGTGAGTTGCTGCTGGCGGTAGGTTTGTTATGTTATTCGACGACTGGTTAAATGCAATAGGATCGGTGTTTACTTAATGATTAGATCGTACGATATTACTTGTGCTGAAATTGTTTATACTGGTTTGATTTGATTTGTAACTTTATTTGCTTTAACATACAAATTTTCAGTTAGATTAAATTCGCAAATTGTTTCTTTGAACAATCATTGGTTGCGCGGGTAGATATAGTAATTAATTTTGTCTCCAACGGGGACGAAATCGCGTCACATTTGCATTGGATTCAGTGACTATTCAGTGCGCCATCGTACAGCATAAGATAAACGATTTTCAATTTTATGATAACTTTTTTCAGTCCTTAATTCAAGAAGAGCCTATGAAGCATTTATTTAGACCGGAAGCATCTATTTATACTATCCACCTTCAACCTATAAATACAGTACAGACACTATGCTAACTGAAGAACTCGTGTTGTATTGAGGACTTATGCAATAAACCAATCATCGATTACACGACCGCTAATAACAATTGTTTAAATTGAAGTTTCGAGTTTTATATGAACACCAATCGTATAATATCTATATTTTCAGTATGAACTAAGCATAGTAATATGAAGCAAATAAAATTCCTCCAGTAGACCGGTTTCTTCCTTATGGGAATCCTTAGAGTTCAGTCCACAGAATGTTACTACGGACAGGGCTCGAACTGGGGTAGCTTTGCTTCAGAGTCTTACAAACAATCCACTGCGCCTAATATGCCGCACACTACATGAAATTTCTTGCTTTATACCAACTGAAATTTTTGTCAGTCTAACATTCAGGTGGAGCATATTTTGTATTGCTCCCGACCAATTATTCAACATAGCCAACCTCGATTTGTTTGTATACATCAGACACCATGCCAACAGATGAAATGGTATTGAATTCTGGTAATTACTCCGTGAATGTCATATAATAGCGACACCAATATACTTTTAGAATTGCATTTGCTACTTTATACAACGTGTGGGTCATACTCACTTCACATATAATAAAAATCTACTATTATATATCATAGCATCATCACTTCTCCAGTTCGCAGCGATAAAAGGTTGTTACCTTAGTATATTTTAAAATTATGTAGCCTATTCTAATGCATATCAGTTTTGGTTTAGTTTTGTTTCGAAGATATTTAGTTTCTTGTCTGTAGACTGGTAATCATCTTCCCTTACATAAAATTGGCTACATATATCAGTAAATTAATTTTTCTATCATATTTGTTATATAGCTTTTTCAGGTAAAAGATCGTAGGTTCTGAATACAATTAATAGTTTTGTTTTATTATTCCATCATTCATACCTTGGCCATCTAATTTATTGTGTTTCTTAATTATCCTGTTTATGTCTACATTTTTAGAAACAATGCATTGATTTCGCCATTAATGCTCGACCGTTGTGCCGTTACATGCCAAAAGATATGAGTTCATTCAAGCATCGCGTATGGCGATTGGTGGTCTCTAGTCCGTTTGAATACTTCATTATGGTAATGATCGCGCTCAACACACTAATTCTCATGATGAAGGTAGGATTCGCTCTTGAATTAAACGATCATTTATACCGAGGGCGGTGATAACAATTATTTAAGTCAAGATTTCAATCATGATATAAACACCAATCCCATCATATATATATATATACATACATATATATATATTTGTTTGTATAAATTAAGCATTGTATAATGTATAAAATGATATCCATTCAATAGACCGGTGATGTCTTCATTGGAAACTCTTCAAGTGCTAACCAGGATTTTGCCGCGGATAGTACATTAAGAGCCCTGAATAAGGATGACACCAGTTAACTAAAAGATTTTCCTTTTCTACATTATATAATGCATGGTTTATTCTGACAAATATTTATATATATACAATTGTATCAATTAGATTTCGTTATTCAATTTTTTAAGGTAATCCGACTGAATTTTATGTAAAAATAAATAAGTAAGGCAAACCAGTTGTAAAGCATGATTAGTAAGGTTCTTCGGTAATTATAATAAAACGAACAATAAAAATTTAAAATATTATTTTTCCAAATTAATTTAAAATGACGCAAATTTAAACGAATAATAGTATTGTAGAAATTGTTGTACCACACCGACATGCAAGTATCCAGATATATATATATATATATATATATATATATATATATATATATATAATATTATATTATATATTGATGGCTACGGTATATTTCTAACGTGTTCTTTCTTTCTAATTAGAAATATATATATGATACAAAAAATTAAAAAAAACAATAAATTAAATCAGGTGAGAATATGAATTCGGGAAAAATTTGACCTTTAGGCATCAGATTCGACGAGAATGCGTGCGAGTCTTCAACGATATTTTACACAATTGTTGACGTGTATTAACCATTTATTTTCAAACAGGCATTTAAGTCCAATAATCCTTTCATTGATGTAATTAAGTTTCTGGCCGAACGTCCTACGTAACTTGGTGAACAACTTGTGCTTGTACATTGATGAATATGTTATCTATGTGTTATGTTATCTATGTAATTAAGTTTCTGGCCGAACGTCCTACGTAACTTGGTGAACAACTTGTGCTTGTACATTGATGAATATGTTATTATGTCGACATTACCTACTGTTTATCTTTAATCGCTGGTAAAGACATGTTATTAGGCTTTTGTACTGTGCTTGTTGAAGCCGCTTCTACTATCTTCTGAAATGTGCAAAAGACAGAAACCCCCTGGAATATAATGTTTTAATATATTGTCTTCTTCTTGTTTAAACAATTAACTCTATCTATTGTTCAGGACTGAAATTAGTTAATATATCTTGTTTTGTTATAATATTATTTAATCTTATACATATGGCCTAGTGAGACAATCATTATTTGATACACAGCCACGTAAATTTGAAAATTTATTATGGATTGGCATAAACGTCTGGTATGTAAATAGTGTGCAGACCAAGCTCGCTTATGGTAGTTGCTTCTTTTTTTAAATTACGATTAAACTCTTTATTTAGAAGCACATTCAAAGAGGATAGACAATCGTCTTTCTCATGCTCTGACATAAAACTGATTAAATTATTTTCTTAATTGAAACTTTGTAGCTGAGATCGTGACTTCGACTTGTTTTTAAGAACAGACGAGTTTTACCAACATAACTTATATATTAGGATTATTTACTCATGCCTCGCTTTTCGTGATGCTATTAAGTAGGTTGGGCGAAATTCCCGCTAACACTTGAGATAGTGGTTTTAAATGGGCTTTTTTTTCAAATGAAAATTCAAATTTTGGCTAAAAATCAATATTGCTTTCTCCTGTAGGTTGAATTTCATAATTTCTGCCCATTGGCATTTTCTCCATTGTTGGCTGATGGATTTATATTGGTGGTAGATTAAACAAACATTTATCAAAAGGAGTCGGTATTAAATCACCGAGAACTCCAGGTTTTATATCGTTTTCTAATTTCTCCAATAGTTTTTTTTATTTTTCCTTAAAATAGTTTGCAAATAATCATAATTCAAATTCTTGCAAAAAACGGCTTATTTAATACACAAGATGCACACCAGTAAATGAGAAAAAAACGGTTCTTTTGTGTGATGATTTTATTTTATTTTTGCTTACGGGAAGGGTACTAACAATTTTATCAATGCTCGCATTCCAAAAGAATGTTTAAAAAAATTAGTGACGTTAAAATGCAGAGTGCAGTGAACGTTATTTTAGACAGATCATTATCATCAATGTGTTATGCAATTACGTTTCCCAGGAGATTTAGTGCGCAATTTGCGCAAATCTAAAGTACGAGTCAACCGAAGAAATCTGACAGGATTGGCATTTTCCAGAATTGACGAAACAGTTTCGCGTGCAAGAATTGGATGTGCATCGTGTGTACTGGATAAGCCAAATATTTTATGCGTTAATTTGATTTCTGAAACCCTTCCAGCTATTTGGAAGCATTTGAAAATTCACATATTGGAGAAATTACATAATGATATAGAACTTGGAGTTCGAGGTGATTTATTACCGAAGGATACTGATAAAGGAGTGTTTAAGAGCGATATCGATTTTGAGGCAGCATTTTAATTGATACTTATACAGGCAGCCGAATTATAACAAACAACCACTGAGCATTAAACTTGTTTTCGACAACACAATTAGATCAGACCTCACATATGAAATCGTTTAAATGCACAAAACAGCATGCAATGGAGAGATGGCATTTAAATGCACTTAAAGGTATCCGGAGTAAGGCAGGCATAAAAGAACTACTTGCGAAGGCGTTGATATACTGAATAAATCAGGCTATGTAAAAAATATAACACAATTTTTCGGTCTGGAGGGTACAGCAGACGAAATAGTTAAAATTAGGAAATTAAATTAAAATCTTAATGGATGCTGGATTAATGATGAAGGCGATTGTGCAGTATTTCAAGCCAGTCGGCTCGACTGCACCAAAATGTACGGACTAACAAAAAAACACAATAGGTTGATATATTTCTTAAAATGGAATGGTTTCTGCGTAGTGTTGTCGTTGTTCGAGCTGATACCACAATTGGCGGTTGCGGAGCAATTGGTAGCACTCGTAGATCGGTAATATTTTGATTCATTTACATTTCCAGGTGCACAGCATGTTTGTTTAAATGATTGATTAATTCACACTAGTCCCGTGACTCTGAATCCGTTCCTACACTGCTTGACCGGAAATGATTGTGAATAGATCGTCCTAAGTGACCATTATTACCAATGGTCAATTTTAGCTAAATGACTAGTCCGTACATTGACAACTTCGGTGCACATTATTCGGTTCTCGAATTATTTCACTTTTTTAGCATATTTTAAAATATAAATTTTTAAACAATGATTATTGTGTTTTTATGAGATGCCTTTATTTACAAATTCACAATTGGAAAATTGCCTTAAAGATAATTACCAAATATAATAAAAGAAGTGTGGTCGCACCAAATGAAGCGCTTGGAATATACAAACCAAAACTTGGTTAATGCGAGCGGAAAAAGCATGTTCGAGCACTAAGTCTAAACATGACGTGATTCAAAATATAATTTGTTGTTCCTTTATGTCGCAATGTCGCTCTTTATAATTGTATTAATATATATATATTTATATATATATATATATATATATATATATATGTTTGTATATATATCCATATAATTATGAAGAAAATTATGAAGCAAAAGTTATCCATTTGCAAAAATGTATTCCATAATTTTAGGACCCTCAATTTTATGTATAAGGAAGAACTTTTGTAAAACAAATGAACAAATCGCTCATAAAAATCGAAAGCCATATCAGGTGAATTCACGGGTTTTGAAAGCGAGAATCGTGTAGAGGAAGCTGTTTTTGATAACATTCTTGATACACAACTAAATGAACAAAATGAAGTTATTACTTGAATCAAGCATAAACCGATGAATTATTTGGAAGCGTGCTTAACTAAACATGTGCGTCTTCTTATTCCTGTTGTGGTATTATATGTACTTTAAATCCAACGTCGTCAACATTGCTTTTCAAATTTCTTACAATAGTTGGTCCTTTTCATATGTGTTGTTCATAAGTGTTGTATGAAATATTCGTTCCACGGTACAAGTTACGTTGGGTATTATACCATTGTACAAGAAAATGCACTACTTTAATGCAGACAGGCGTATTCTCCCAGTCTTGTCTGAATGTAGCTGTTGAAAGATTCTTTATACTTAATATATGAATACATATATATTAGTTCGTCGCACCCAAAATGTATAACGAGTATGACATATTGAATGATGTTGTCAAACTCCATACGGATGATAAATATATTTCCCATTAGCATAGGCATAATATGTTCGGAGAGATTGACTATATGATCAATAAATCTTTAATTTGCTTGAAAACATATCAAAATAATAACCTAACTCCTCAACTCAAAATCATCACCAGTTTGGTTCAAGAGCATTTTTATTTTAAATAAGTTGCAAATACTCTGCCTTAAGTCTATTAATTCTTATTCCGCATTCTTCTATAATACTTTAAATCAAGTTTGCGAGCTTGAAGTAAACACCAACCCCATTGTATTTAACCAGTCTTCGAAAAACATAACAAAACTACCGCCAGCCGCAACGCATTGACGCGTTTCGACCTTCCATGATCATCGTCAGAGTACGACGGCAAACTGACTATCGAAGATCAACCGCATTGAATATATATGGAAATCAAATTTAGATATGTGGCTCTCACCTCCAGCAGTCTTGCATACATTGAACCTGCTTGGTGCGGTGCGTTTTGATATGCTAAGTTCATTCTGGAAATGCAAACAATACCAGCAGTTTCATCAGGTAAAAGGACATCTGTTTTAGGCGACATAGGGAAGAACAATAATGTCCTAAATTTTAATCTTTTTCAGCAATTTATGTAGTTATTGTTTGATTAAAACTTGGAAACCTAATTTTACAGTATTATAATGAATTATTCTGATGATGTGTTATTATTTGTTTCCAATTTTGCACGTTTTACTTGCAATTTATGTGTACTGATATGCTCGACTTAGCAGATTACCCAGATTCTACTGCATCATACATTATCCATTCTAGTGAGCGAACTATCGTTTATAAGGAATCAAAATACTTTCAGTTTCTCCTTTTTTGCTTAGCATTAAATCTCACGATAAATTTGCTTCAGGCCATAACAATGCAATTTTTACTAAAATTTTGAAAGTCGACTAGGTGGCTCTCATCCGTTTTATTTACACTTGCATTAAATTTTATTGGCATGTTCGTGGCACACCTCTTATCCAATTTGCGAGCATAACCTATTTTCAGATTTCAACACAAGTTATGGAATTAAGCAATTAGTGATTTATCTAACAGTGGTAAGATTATTCAAATCGAATTCTTTTAAAACTTATCAAAATAAAAAACGCGGGTTGGTTCACGTTAGTCAGCTTATGGTCGTAATTTAAAGGTGAATATTACAGGTTGAAGCGTGCTCTTTCATGTCACTAACTAGTATTTTTTTGTTGTTCTACTGGTTACCAAATGCGAGTAGTGCTTATTTCAATTGCGAAGCTTTATTTATTTAATTATCATCACTGGGGAAATGAATGATTAATTGAGTGAGCTGTCGCCAAATATAAACATAAATTTGGACTGTTAATTTCTATTACTTTTTGAATTAACTTTACAGCCATATTTACAGAGCAGCCGATCTGTAAAATAGTCAAGCAGTTTGGGAAAACTTTGAAAATGAATTATATAATTATTATTATAGCCGGCCATTTAGAATGGGCATTTTTAATATGAATTTAATAATAAATAAAGAAATAAATTAGCAAAAAATCTGTTTTGTATCGTTACCTGTCACTTCTTTTGAAGCTTCTCCTTTAAACTTATTCTATAAAAGTGCCTGAAAAATTCGCCATCTGACGTTAATCTTCTAACTGGCAGGATAGTCAAGCTAGTATTTCTTGTAATGATGCGGTTTTCTTACTTTGAATTGATAGGTAAAATAGAATTTTCTTCTCATCAAAGGGTTTCAAGTTTGTAACATCGGATAGTTACTCCTTTTTCGAATAAAATGCAGTTTATATATTTTTGTTTTAAAAATTTTCACTAAAAAACTAGCAAATGACAGTTTGCTTTACTGTGGGACGTTATTCTTGATTTAAAATTATTAACTATTTTAATTTTTACCTACAAGTATTATCGTCCCGACAGAAACTCGTCATCAGCTGCCTCGGTCGACTCAGAAACGCAACGTTACCAAAATTACTGCAGCGCTTTAGTTTCGCTAAACACCGCCTTCACCGTTATGTTTACGGTAGAGTGCCTTCTGAAGATAGTCGCGTTCGGACCAAAGGTGAGTTAACTACATTAAAACATCTCCAGCTGATGGGTTCTATATTTTATTTTTAAAAATTTTGGGTCCTTTCTGGCACTGAAAGGAATATTTAATATTTTGGTTAATAAGTCACTGTGGTTTGATGCTTCGCAGTATGCATTAACGGTAGGCGGAAATCAATTAGAAGGCTTTTCCAGCTAATTACTATCCGTTTTAGTTTAGCTTACGATAAACTTTCTGTGCTTACAAAATACAAGCGCAAAAACTGATTCCGCAAATGTAAAGTGTATGTGGCGCGCGGCTAAATCGAAAAATGTTATCGCAGTAATTTAAATTCCAGTCGGTGCTAAAAACCTCAAATTTTATTTCACGGCAGTCAGTGAGGACGATATGTGATAACCGGCGGGATTCTTTGAGTTGATCGAGTTTTGGGATGCCTAAGTGTGCTCGATAGTTACTCTTATTATAATTTCGACTAATTTAGAAGATATCGCAGCAATCAAGCAAGCTCTGTAAAAAATGACGAATATAATGAATAGATTTACCGGTCATGTTATATTATTTCCAACATATGCGGTGCAAGAGATTGCCGTAGAAAAGTGTGAAATTTTAGCTTCTCTCAAGATAATTTTGCCTAAATAGCAGCATTTTGTATGTCGCGGATGACATAGGTTAAGAAAACTCGCCTTTAAACTAACCACCATTTCATTTTCCGAATTCGCAGTCGTTATTCTTATGCAAATTGATCCGAGCTTTTAATTACTCCCATTGTCTAAACACTGTTAACATTTAAAAAAATTATCTGTTCAGCTCCAATGGGATGCAGCTTATCGGCCAACAACAAAACAAGAGTATAAAAATAATTTAAAAAATCAGTGAAATATTTTCGACAAAAAAGTCTAGATAGTTTATCAAACAATTGTCGATTGCGCGGGTCACGGTTACAATTATTTAAATCAAGGCTGCAAGTTTGAAGTAAACACCAATCCTATTGTATTAAACCAGTTACCGAACAACATAATAAAACTACCGTCAGTCACACGTACTGACGCGTTTCGACCTTCCAAGACGGGCTTTACTTCAAGCTCGCAAACTTTGTTTGAAAATTGTTACTATCACCCGTGCAATATTAATTTTTTTCATTATGAAGTAAATTCCTTATACTATATATATATATATATATATATATATATATATATATATATATATATATATATATATATATGGCGAAACCTGGAAAAAGTTAATTTTCGAGACTGCATAGAAATTGTACAACTGACGTATCCAGTCAAATACAATGTACGCGAGACTACTAGATGTGAGATCCGCATTTTTAATTTTGCTTCCGATATGTATGCATTGTGATTTGATCTTCACTTGTCAGTTTGCCATCGTACTCTGATGATAATCATAAAAAGCCGAAAAGCGTCAATACCTGTGACTGACGGTGGTTTTTCTGTAGATTGACAACTGGTTAAATATACTATGATTGGTGTTAACTTCAAACTGGACACTTTATTGTCTACATGCTAAAATCTTTTTATTAGAAATTTTATAATCATGCAGCATGTCTGGCTAATTCACATAGATTTACTTGATTTTTGTATGAACTGCAAATTTTCTATCCAGATATGCTTATAATATATAGCATTATTCGCCAAACTTATGTCATTTATTAGATTAATTCGTTAATGATTTTGCGTGTGGCGTTAATGTTTTGTATAATTTTTTGCGGTGTTAAATTGTTATCGATATTTTTTCATTTTCGCGCAAATTAGCACAACTTTTCCTAAATATGTATCACATAACTGCCGGTATGGAACATACTGCTCTGCTGGTGATAATTGAACTAGGAAACACTTCAGTACATGCAATTGACGGATTTTTTTTGATATTTGCTGGCTGGTTAAACGAAAGAAAATGGTCTTTATCTCTTTTCAGCAAACATAGCTAAAATTATAGTCATTAAACTCCGTGGATTCTCGAATTCATATATTCTGTGCCATATCCTCTTCATTCAAGCATAAATGAGACTGGATAAATAAGCTGATAGATGATTTACCTATGACTGCCTCTCTTAGAAACTTTAGTTTCGTCATTAGTTGGAATCTAATTTTAATGGCAGTAAATATTCTGTTGTAGAAATTACGTCAGTAAATAATCTACATCTAATATAAATGATTGACTAGCTGAAGTTGGCGTTACCACTTACCACTAGTTATATTTAAATTATGTCATATTCTTAAACCAGATTTATATTTGAATCAATACCTTCAACAAAGGAAAATTGCAGTAACATCATCAACATTATGGCTATTTTAGTACTAATGGTAATTATAAAGATAATGGTGATATTTTTGCATTCCTTCTAAATTCGTAGTATTTAATAAAATGGAATTTTTTGCTCCAGTTGTGTTTTTGGCCTACCTCATTGAAGGTGCACTGAGTGAGCTAAAATCAGCTAAACGATTGAAAATAGGCTCTTGACCTAGGAGGAAAATGTATTCTAATTTGCAGTTTATTCCGTTAAATGTAAAAAGATTGCATCTAAATTGAAATTGCTCTAAGCTTTATCAGAATTTATTAAGCTTGAAATTGAGCTATATATTTTGTTAAATGATTATTCTTCATTACATAACAAAACTTAAGCCTGAAATTAAATTCCAGTTCAGTATGACATTTCAATTTGACCTACAAATAAAAGAACGAAGATGATTAGTTATGAATTTATGTTGAAAGTAAAACCACCTCAGTGCACGTTTGACCAAAAAGCTTAGACTTACATAAAGCTCTAAATTTAAGGAAAAAATTTGAAGCTCGGTGCATAACTATGAATCACATGATCTAGATCTTGAATACCACCTTCGGAAATTATATATATTTATTCACCACCCAATGAGCACAAACTTGGTCTTTTAAATTAGTTTCATCCCCTTTCTTTTGTAATTTTTCAAATTTGTAAACATTCTCAACGTTTGAATACATGTTTTTCAAACATGAAGGAAAAAACATTTAATAAACAAATGTATGTTTATTGTAGATTACAATTAATCTAAAATTATCACCTGCACATTATTATAATTCATTTATATACATTCTGAGTTTTCATGTGATTAAGTGGATGAAATCTAGTCTGATTTTCTGTTTTATAAATATTCCTTGCTGTTGGTATATTACGGGTTGGTTTGTGAGTATTTGTACGTGTCCTTATGGTATTACAAAGTGATGCTTGAGGTTTCGTTGTACTTGATTTGATGAATTGTATTTTGACTAGATTTTCGTTTTTTAGCTATTTCGCTTACATATGTTCGTTATTTATTATTTTCACTCTTGATTTACATGTATGACTAAAAAACCTAGCCAACACTTATTTAAATCAATTTTTCAATCTTCAAGGAAACACCAATACCATTGCATTTAACCAGTCATCGAACAAAATATGAAAACTACCGCTAATCCCATCTATCAATTAAACAGTCATTCATTACGCGGGTTGGGATAATATTTCTTGAAATCGATATATCAAGCTTGATTTAAAGAGCTGCTATCACCACCCACCAATCAAAGATTATTTATTTGTATAACCATTATTTATTTAACGAAAACTGCAAAATTGAAATGTTTTTGACTCCATTGAAATTTTTATTCCTTAATTTAAAATCACATACAAATGTGAGTCAATTAGAGCTTAAATCCAAAAAATCAATTTTTGCTTGCCTTATTTATGCATTGAGGTTGCATTCTTACTAGTCATATTTTCGTCGTGTTATCATGATGACCCTGGAAGATCGATACGCATCACGCGTGCGATTGATGGTAGTTTTCCAATTTTCTGTGACAGGTTAGGCACAACGGGATTGGTGTTTATATAAAATCAGCTATCTTGATTTTAAAGAACTAAATAACTTACTAAATATCTAACTATCCAAATAAAATAATAAATAAATTAAGTAATTTAAAAAAATTAATGAATGGCTAGCATAATTTATAAATTATTAACTAATAAAATAACTAACAAACAAAAGAAAATGTTACACTGAAAAAGTAAATTGGCAATAACCCAGTATAAATCGCGACAAAAATTAGTCAATTATAAAATACTAAGTAAAGGAACAATTTTTTAAAATCAAGTTTGCAAGCTTGAAGTAAACACCAATCCCATTGGATTTAACCAGTCGTCAAACAACAAAGCAAAACTACCGCCAGCCGCAACGCACTGACGCGTTTCGACCTTCCTTGATCATCATCAGAGTACGACGGCAAACTGAATATCGATTTAAAGAATTGTTACCACCACCCGCGCAAATAATTATTGTTAAGGAACAATTTATTTATTTTAGCCTCTAAAGATTATCATTCCGATATCAATCTTATTGCCTATGACATAAATAAAACTATAAAATAGTTTTCTATTCTCAAATATCAACGCCCACTTGTTTCAATCATTGAATAATTCTACCTCATCTATTTCATTTTTTTTCGAACCCTTTGAAACAAAAAATTATCACCAAATTCGCTGGGACATAAAAAGGTATCGGATAATGACGAAATTGAAAGATTATCTGACCGTGGGTAAATTCTGGTCCATTTAGTAATGCAACTGCTTTACAATTCTTACGTCATCCTGTCTGCGATTAATACTTTTTCGTTTTATCACTTTTCACCTTATTATTCAGTTTTGCGTGTCCTTATGGAAGCATTATTTAAGTAATTTTTGGTGAAACCTACCTCAAAATAGTAATAATACAAAATTTAATGTGTCCAATTTGTTTGTGCATTTAGTCGCTAACTTAAAGTTATTGATAAATAAAATTACTCATTCTCTCTCACTTTACGGACACTGTTATAGGATCATGTTGATACTGTACAAAGTTTACAAATGCAGTCCGAAATTGTGTATCGTACGAACTTTAAAAGCAAAATATATTCATATATAAATATTCGGTTAAGTTTTTTATTATGAATTGCAAAAAAACAAAACGAAAATAACACCAATAATAATTACAATAATAATACTACTATTAATAGTAATAATAATATAACAATAATATTGATAATAACAATAAAGACAAAAACAATACTAATATCTATTATTGTATTTCTTAATGTAATGATAACATTTATATTCATAGTTACATACATTATTTTAGCATTTATTACTATTAATGCTATTATTAATATTACCTATAAGATTAATAGTAAAATAAATAATATTAATATTATTTTCGCTGCCATTTTTTGATTGATATTATTATAATTATAATAAAACTCAAGAAAGAAATAATTTTGGTTCTAAATTTTATCTTACATGAATATAAGTTCAATTAATTTGTGTTTAGTATACAAACTTCTTCATTCTAGTTCTGTTGGAGCTTAATATTTTCCTTAATTTACATAATCACAAAGAAAAAATTGAAAACAAATTTAATTAGGTAAAAGCACAACTAAACATCAGTTTAAGCAATCATTCAATGCGTTTGTTCTGATACAAAACATGTTTATAAAGTTTTTAGGCTTGAGATAAAAATTAGACGGAATTCTGACGCGGTCGTCGAAAAAAGTCAACGTGTCCCGTGTTACTTGTGCTTATGCGTTTAGAACTTCTCAGGGCATAATCATAGCTTTACGAAAAAAGGGCAGAAGTAAATAAAATCTTCATGCGTTAATATAATGCAAAACGCTGAAATAGGCCGCTTACATATTGTTTTCAATTTTAGATTGAAGTTGTCTCGCTATGACAAAAGTGGATGTTACAGCAATAGCAAAGTTTAAAAAAAATATAATATATCTTTCTATTACTAAACATTACATAAGACAGCAGATGTATTACAAAAATTAGACTATTTTATTCCGAATTTTGAAAACATTATTACCTTCCAAAATCGCTGTAACCGGGATTTCAACTCAGGTGAATTTTTTTTCGATATATGAAATTTTTGCTTTATGCTATTTTAGCCGTGTATTGTATGATATTTTTGGTAAAATATATATTGCTGTTTCTGGTTTGTTTAATCTTCAGATAGGTCCTCTTTTTGATCGCTTTCTACATGAAGTTTTAAAACGGTATCTACAATTCTCCATAATACAATAGGCACAAGAACAGCTACGAAAGTGATATAAACACTATAGACAAATGAGAAAAATTTATTCTATATGTGTTGACAGTGGAAAACATACATTGCCTAAAATAGGAAAAACAATTCACCAGTTAAACAATTTCATCCTTATTGGACATAAATTAATGGATGCGAAATTGGGGCGACCAAGATTAAAACCCGGTTGGATTTGATTTATTGCCTTTCAGCTCATTCATTGTGATGCCGAAGCTGCGAAAATCATGCAACTGCCAGTTATGCGACAACCTGTATTTGTACAATTTTTTTAATATGATGTATTGCCTATAACGAAAAGATTCTTTTAACAATGACAGATCTGTCATCATATGTCAATTATCATAAATCTTATTTCTACCAGTGTCTACAGCTATTATTCTTGATTCGTTAGTATATTCGTTCATACAATCCCAACTGTACATTCAATGTAATAAACTTTGTATTTTCATACATATATATATATATATATATATATATATATATATTGATAGCATGAACTAAAAATTTTATGATATACCAAATAAAATTAATCACATATCGTGGTTTCGCCCTTTTGTAGCCCAATTGTAAATTTTCTGGAATTTTGTCGATATGCCATGTATATGCGATACTAATTTATATTTTTGGACAAACTTAATTTCAATTGGTTAGTCTTGTCTATTATTTTAAAACATAAGTTTAGCTAGTCAGCACTGATACGTTATTTAAAATGGAAAATTGGTAAATTAATCAGTGACATTGAGTAGAAGTACAGTAACGAAGGTGAATTATTTAAAACTCATAAAAGCAATTCGTTCTGCATTGAAATTAACATAATTGAATTTCTGGAACTTATTGATGCATACCGGAATAGACCAAGACCAGTCTAGTATATGAATCGCATTTGATTTTGTATGGCCCTTGGACTTACGAGCACCTTTTTTACGGAGCATCTGGTTTTGAAGCTTTCGCAAACACTTTCGCCTTTTGCTTTGTTAGTGACAGCAATCCCACCGCATACCGACTAGAATCCGGGCTTTGGTTGTGCAGCATTAGCGAGAAACTTGCCATACCTTTTACAGTAGTGCCTGATGTACTATCCTGGCACAAATCCAAAGCTATAACTACTCTGAAACCCAAGATTTTATTTTCCAAACCTATCTTTTTCAGGATTGGTTAATATTTTATTAAGTTAGTTGGCTTTAAAGTCACATTTTAAAATAACTTATACGGGGTTGAATTTACAAGTGTCAAAATGCTCATAGGTATAGGCGATTTCTCTATGCATCAATCTCACATTTCTTGGAGAAACGTATAATGAGTTTGGATATAAAATGCGGCTCTGCTGGTAAGTCACCATTAAGCTCGAAACGCATTAGTATGTATGATTGCACAATTTGTTGAAGCAGACGTTATCATACCTCTTGGTGCAATTTAAATAAATGTTTAGTAGGTCAGCAATACGTAATGCTTAATGAATTTAATTTTATTCATTTTCGTAAATCCTCGTCTTGTTTTTAAGCTTTAATTTCTTTTACATTTACATAACTTGAGAAAACATCTGAAGGTTAAAATTATGATAGTATACTTAACCGCATTGTTTTTATTCTGTCCCTATATTCAACTGGTAAAGAAATGAGATTATTTGTGAAACAAGAAAATAATGCAAATATTTTGTTTCCTGAAAATGTATGGCATAGAAACTACTATGCTAAACAGACAATTCATCAAAAAATTAACTTTTATCTACAACTGACCACTTTGGGAATTTGTAGTTATTTACAGACGCTTTAAAATATGTGTGGCAAACTGTTAGTCTAAATAAAGTTTTTCTACCTTTCTGTTTGGCCTAATTGATAATACGAATCAGTCATAGGAAACAACGATCAACTAATAGATCCCAAATTTCTTTCAGTTATCTATAAATTTGAAAAAGAAACACGAGAAATAGTTTTAAGAGAAATTTTATATCAAAATATTAGCATTAGAAAAAAATTGGAATAAGGTGGTAATATCGGGAAACGTGGGAATGATCATTATATATATGGTATATTTGTGGAAATCGTGATTCAATTAGAGCTTAAATTTCTAGTATTTTTTAATTAGTTGACCAACTAACTTATTAGAAATCGTCGTATGTTGTACCCTTAATAAAGCCTAACACCACCTAACTATGATGCTCTTTTAAGAAATATATTTTTTATTCAAGCCAAGTTTTCAAACTAGAAAATAATCTAATAATCCATTTTTAGGTATTGTCGTGAATTTCAAAATTACTTTTGCCTCTTTTATACACCGTAATTTTTAAAATTTTCTAAGGCATCATTCCTTTTAGTCAGTTTGCCATTGGGCTTTGATAATAATCAAGCATTGCGGAGGAGCATCTGTCGGCGTGACTGACGGTAGCATTTGTATGGTTTATAATTGGCCGGAAAAATAAAATTGGTAGTTGGTACAGTTTCATCAGTTTCATTTCAATAATTGCTATCACATTTCAAGCAATCAGGGATTGAGAAAACTGTTCTGTCCTGTTTCTTATGTCAGCATATTTCCTACGCCTAATTCTAAAATTACAAACTGAACATTAGAATCTATTGAGTTTACTCGTTTGCTGACAATTATCGCTACTGAAAACGATTCCATGCGATATCACAAAGCGTTGAAAATCAAACTCAATCGAGATAATAACAAATAAAATTTTTCTCATTATTCTTATCCTCTTATATATTTTTCTTATGGTCATTTGACGATATAGCATCAATTATTGAAGGTTGCCACATTCTGTCTATGATGATGATGATGAAAATTATAATAATAATAATAATAATAATAATGATGATGATGATGATGATGATGATGATGATGATGATGATGATGATGATGATGATGATGATGATGATGATGATGATGATGATGATGATGATGATGATGATGATGATGATGATGATGATGATGATGATGATGATGATGATGATGATGATGATGATGATGATGATGATGATGATGATGATGATGATGATGATGATGATGATGATGATGATGATGATGATGATGATGATGATGATGATGATGATGATGATGATGATGATGATGATGATGATGATGATGATGATGATGATGATGATGATGATGATGATGATGATGATGATGATGATGATGATGATGATGATGATGATGATGATGATGATGATGATGATTAGTCTTGCTTAACTATATTCTACTGTTTCTCATTTTGTTCGCCGTCGTGTTTAAAATTCATGTGTGGCACAGGAAGCTTTAAACTATTTAATTAATTTCACAGTGTAATTGAAAAAAAAATTGTGAACGTTTCTTTCAACACTTTAGATGTAATGGTAATTAAATAGTGATAACATTGTATTATTGAGGTATACGTTCTTCTAAACTTTTGAGAAGAGGTTCCGATTCAGTTTCCACCACGTCAAATCCGTGATTCATTTAAATTATTTAGTCATAAGCGTAAACTAAAACGATTTTGTTGATTGTGTTTGATATACAAAGAGGATAACTGTAGAAATGAATGATTAGGCCAAGTAAAGTTTTGCTTCTTAACGAAAGGAAATTAAATCAATTGAAACTAACAGAAATAAGGAATTTTACGTGTCTTTGTGTTGATTCTCTGAAGAATGTAAGACGCGAGATTTCTTCATATACGCCTGGTTATATATACTTTTAAAAAATAAATTAATATATTTTACAAACCTTAATAGGTGAAAGTACTTTTCCTTATACACCAACAGTAGTCTAATTAAAGCGATATAATATATATATATATATATATATATATATATATATATATATGAGAGAGTTTAGTTGGAGAAACGTTCAAGCATTTTCTGTCTACATGATGATTGTGAAAACCATAAAGGTGTTACATCTGCCGCTATACTTCTGAAATTGACGCTTTATATGTGCGATCGAAGAAATGCGTTTGTGGGAGGTATAAAAGCTTTGTATTTTACATGAAATTGGAATAAATGCCAATTACATTTATTTACTCTGATGCAGAAAATGGCAAAACTACTGTCAATCGAACTTACTTCCATGTTTTTATGTTTAATTGTCATTATTAGATCCCGATGGCAAATTGACTAGCGAGGGGGCAACTGCAGCATAATTTATATATGTGCCTCTCATTCGTATTGGTTTTGATATCAGGTTCTCAATTCGCACAAATATCAATTGTCAATAATTGTTTTTACAACTTTATTTTTCAAACATGCGTCTTATTTCTAACTAAAAATTGTAATGATAGTCAACATCAGAAATGTGTATCTAAACTCCCTGTATCTCAAATACGTTTTATTTGACTGGAGGGTTGAGTGCAAAATTTATGCACTTCTGATATTGAAATCCGGTACAATTCATGCTAGAATATTTGGATTTTGACACACATATCCGATTTTCATACATTTTACCTGTATTGCGGTCTCATTCTCGTTAGTCAGATTGCTGTCTTGCTCTGATGACAGTTTAGCTGGTCGACATGCGTCAGTACGTGCCACGCACGTTATTTTGTTGTAAGTTTTACTAACTTGTGTTTATCCCAAGTGAGCGAATTTGAACTAAATTTTCAATACTCCAGACTTCCACTGAACTTAGACACATTATTATGTATAAAACTATTTTAGACAGCTATGAAACAGTTTGAGTGTCTGTGCCATTAATCGAACAGTATAACCTGACAAATATTTTAAAATAAATATATTTTGTACTTGATAACGAAGAATCTTACTCAATTTCGCATAGAATTCGTGAGGACGACATCTCTGTTGAATATATTATTAAGAAAGGGAGGAGAGTTATAATTATATAATGCATAGATATATGTACACTTGTTTTATTCGTAGAATTTTATCGAATTGAATGTGTAATGCTCAGTGAAAACATAGTTCAGAAACTAAATTTATTATTTGAAGATAGATGAACTGATTAAATTCGTTCATATTAAGCATACATAAAATGAATATCCTTTTAAAATGGGCGTAGATTTTCAAATAGTCTAAAGAAACAATTTGGGCCAGTCTTCGTGCGTTACGTATATTTACGCTGTCAATGACTTTAAGGGTTCACATATGCGGGTCTTTTCGTGTTTTCATATGAACCTCCGTGTGTATCTTCGTTGCACATTGATTAAATAATGTTTTGAATCTAATTAAGATAAGACTTTTAGTTAACTTTCCTGCCAGCAATCCATGTTCTCCCAGTATTCTCTGATGTGGCTATTTTGTAATGGAATGTTTATTCTAGGTACTATTTCACATTTTGCATTTTATAACGATAGATTTTCTGTGTTGTGCGACTATACAAATAAAAAAGATGGGTGTTTATCTCATGCCTACGAATTTTATTTAACGAACTTCTATCTAATTGGTATCGAAGATAACTCCTGATAGCAAAGGAATTTGTTCCATTTATATTTTTAATAGCTTTTCTAATTACTCGAAATTTGAGCACATGAGAAAAGCACCATTGCCATTCTTTTGAGTGCGCAACATTTATATTAATAACAGTTGCAACCACAATTGAATACTGTTTAATTAAGTATGTTTTTATTAGTTTTATTTTAAATTAGTAACTCATATTTCACAGTTATTTTGCTTATTATCCTACCATTTTTGTTGTAGAATTATTTTCGGGATCCTTGGAATATATTTGACTTCATAACCGTAATTGGAAGTATAACGGATGTTTTAGTGTCAGAACTTCAAGTGAGTGCCGTTTCATTTTTATTTCCTCGTTAATTTTGTTTATTTATGATTTCAGCTGCCAAATTTGCATTCTTTTGCATCACTTTTAATTGTCCCACTTTATGAGCAAAGATTACAATATTTTTTATAGATAAAGACATATTCATTCCTCATTTTCTCCTAAAATATCTACAAATTTTTATATTTTCGAATGTTAAAACAAACATAAAAATGAGCATCAAGATGTATAATCTTTGATGTGTATCAACTTCATTTCAAAATCAATATTCAAGCTGTGAAACCTATGCTTAAATATTTGTTTAGTCTTTAGTAATTGGTTAATATGAAAGGTTAATTATTTGTTCAGCATTACAAATAGTCATCAAATCAACTAAATAGTGCTCTAAAATTCGTGAATAAAACAGCGATCTAAGAATGGTTATTTCTGATTACAAGTCGGGCTCCATGTGATAGATGATCAATCTCTATATGTCTGGTCACCAAGTTTAACTTTCAGCCCCAATTAAATGTAGAATAATACAAGTCGTAGTGCATTGTCGGGATTGTGTTAGCTGTTTCTGATTTTAGTTGGTATACTTTTGTCTTTATTACTTTTTTATAAACCAAATAGTCTATGTTCTACAATGTTCATTAAACATTTATAATCTTGTTGACTGGCACGTCTGACATTCGTATATTCTATGACAAATTTTTCTACGGATTTTGTCAGGGAAATGTTGTTGATATATTCTGGGCAAGCTAAATACTGAGACAACTTTGTCATTCTCCACATTATTTTTTCTTCGCATCAGCAGAATTCTGATTAGTTACTATGTACTATCATGCTATTGCATCACGTGGAATTTTCTTATTCTATAGTACACTAAACCTGCCTAATTGCGGAACTGCAAAAGTTTATAGTTTAGATATTTGTGAGATAAAATATATTATAACTGTTAAGAACATTCCACTATTAGGCAAAAACTTTGAGTTTTAGTTCTTGAATAGAACACGTATGCTTCGATGCCAATCTGCGTTTAATTGGCAATGGCTCTCAGTACCAAATCTTTTCAAAATTATATAATATGAAAGAATAATATATTTTGTCAGCTGTTAATACATATTAATAAAAATTATTAAAAATTTAATAAATTTCAATTTTTTCAGTAGAAGTTGTATAACGATGCATCGCGTTTTTATCAATAAGACTTCTCCTCGTTAATCACTAAATTTAGACGTATATGCGAATAGTATTAAATAGGGAATAAGAAGATACAGCTGATCAAAAGATTTAGTCTACAGTTTTCGTATAAGTTCGCAAGTCAATCAGTGATTCGTGATTTAATTCAATATATTTCAAAGGGTAAAAAAGGGATCAAATAATCTTCACGCAGAAAGATTACCTGTTGTAAAAAACTTCAAGGTTAGTGAGTAGCCATGAAGTCGTCGCAATTAAGTAGCAGAAGCGAGATGAAAGCTGCCGGAAATTGCACTCGGAAGACATGCAGCTGAAATCCATCAGTATCTAGGACAATACAAACCCTGATATATTTTAAAGTTTAATATAGTATACAAAATAAAGAACTTTTGGCACGTAAAACATATACGGAATAGAACTAATAACCATTTTCACAATGACAACAGTGTAAACGAAATGTGTGACTAATTACAAGTAAAAATTGTATGCTTAATTGCAGCCACCTTTATGTTTACATTCTAGACAGCAAACTTATCACTATGGCCGGTATCGTAAAACTGGGCAACAGAAAATCACTTTAAGCGAGGATCAAACCGCTATTCTGTTTACCGTTGTACTCTGATGATGAACATGGAAAGTCGAAGCGCGTCAGTGCGTTGCGACTTGTGGTAGTTTTGTCATGCTGTTCGACGACTGGTTAAATACAATGGGATTGGTGTTTACTTCTAGCTCGCAAACATGATTATTAGAATTGTTACCACCACCCGCGCAATCAACTATTTTTTAAATGTATTGTCCATATATATGTGTGGCGGTAGCTACAAACTGCTTATGTTCGTGACCGCCTAGAAATTGTGTATCCGACATTTTCAGTCACGTACAATTTAGGCAAAGCTACTAGACGTGAGAGCCGCATATCTAATTTTGCTTTCCAGATATATTCAATGTAGTTTGATCCTCGCTAGTCAGTTTGCCATCTTACACTGATGATGATCATGGAAGGTCGAAACGCGTCAGTGCGTTGCGACTTGCGGTAATTTTGTTATGTTGTTCGACGACTGGTTAAATACAATGGGATTGGTGTTTACTTCAAGCTGGCATATTTAGTTTTTCGGCAAACGAAGTAAACCATCAGCAAAATGCAAATTGCGCCATAGAAATATAATTCGCATTTAAATTTTAACTAAATATTGTTAGATTAAATGCGTTTTCACCCATTAAATGCCCAGCGTTGCAACCTAGTGTCTGGGGTGATCCATTTGAATACAAATTTTGAAGCATTTCAGCAAACGCCTTTGAAACATACATCGCATACCAACGAAACAGATTTGTTTATTTTTTGGCATATTATTGTTAAAAAGCATGGACTGTGTTTATTGATTTTTGACATGTGCCTAAATTATCGCGAAATTTAATTGTCAAAAAAGAGCTTTCCCTAAGAAGATTACCTTAAGTACATATATTTATGTTTGTGTGTGTGTCTAGTTTCGATTACTTTATATTAAAGAAATAATTAAATCACCAAACTGGACATGAAAAAAGCTTCCCGAAATCCAACTTTTATCAACAATAGCCTACTATCTCAATAATGTGGTATTCGCGAGCATTTCCATATTCATTTGGCTTGGTAATTGTATAGTTAACCATGCGTGTACGCTCTGTTGGTATTGTCGTTTGCTTAGTTTCTTATAAGTCAGTGCGTATAAGACATTCCTTAGTCAGCCAAATTTTAAACATTCAGAATAACACAAATACACATACAAAAAACTCACTAACACACATACAAAAATATAATTTATTTGTTCAAATAATCTAAACATTACATAGGTTAGCAAATAAAATTCATTAAGAATAGCGATTTTGTCCTTATCATGCACTTCCCAAAAATTGCCTTGTCCACGGCTCGAGTTTGAAAGAATTATAGCAGGCGGTTAAATAAAATAAGTCGTTTTTTACTACACGCAGATTAGCAAAAGAAGAGTGATAAAAAGAAAGATGAATTGGCGTTGAAAACAGTTGTCTTCCACTTTAATAATATGGCGAGTTTCAAGGTCTCGTGACGTACCTGACTGCGATATTTTAGTCAGTCAATTTGGATTTAATATTGGTCTATTTACAGATATGCTCTTTACATTCCGATGAAATGGTAATTTTAATCGGTGTTGGATATCAGATTTGATAGAGCGAAAATACCATGGGCAGTACCTGTAATATTATTTTGTTTGTGAATGACATACTACAGCATATGGAAACGGTCTTTGATTTAAAAAGAAAATTGGTGAATGTGCACCTAAAGCAAACCTTTTTCTATTATAGGTAATCAATGAAATAATTATTAATTGCGCGGGTAGTGGTAACAATTTTTTTTAAATTATACACAAAGTAGTACTTTTAATGTGACAAAGAGGAATATTTATTCACGTCGGGAACAATTGTTTGCCAATAAAACAATTTAACGAGTTTTATGCTCTCGTGGCGTATCTGGCAGACGAGATGCAGTCGCTTAATTTGGATTAAATGTAAACGTATTTACAGGTCTGTCCTTTATCTTCCACCGAATTGGTAACTGAAATCGGTGTTCCATATATGAGATATAAATTCGTTGAATACCGTACAAGGTGCCACTTCTATTATTGAATTTGTGCATGAAGTACAGTGGCATATGGGAATTGGTTATTATATTCTTTGATTTCACAAGAAATCTAGCAACAGGCCATTTACAATAAGTCTATTTTTACTTTGTACTGGATAGTGTAAAATTTGTGTACAATGAAGATAATGCGTTGGCGTTGAGAATAATCATGGGCTAATCAAAATGATTGTTGAGATTTCTATCCCTGTGGCGGACCTAGGAGTAATACGACCATTTCTCAGTTTCAAATAAATTTTGGTCTATTTACAGGTATATCATTTTTATTCCGGTGAATTTTTAATTGAAATTGCCAAAATACCCTCAGTTATAGAACTTGTAAAACTGTATTTGAACATGGCTTATAGTGGCATATGTAAAATTCCTTGTGTGGCCTAAGATTTTAGATGTAATCATGCAGGTGGTCACTTAAAGTATGTTTTACTATGTATTGAATAGATAAATTGGCGATAGGTACAGTCAACTTCTATTAAAGAAAACATGTCATGTTTTAATATCTCGTCGCGGGCTAGACCGCAATATTGCAGTTGTTCAATTTTGACTAAATATTGGCATGTTTGAAGTAACATTCTTCATATTCAGGTGAAATAGTAAGTAAGTAATAGTAAACATATGTAAATATGTTTAAATGGCCTTTGATTTTAAAAGTAAACTAATACGTGGCAACTTAAAGCAAGTCTGTCTTTATATAATTGCGTAAAAGTAGAAATTGCCGAGGATTTGGCAGCTGTTTTGTGCAAGTGGAACAGATTTTTTAGTTTTGAATTCTTATGGCGACCTTGACTGCATTTTTGCTGCAGTTCTATTTTAATTTTCTTTTCGTCTATTGAATGTGTTTCCGTTGTATTCTTCTGAATTTATTTATTTATTTCGACGATTAGCATCGGCATAGATGGCGCACACCTAAAATATACCTAATCTTTCCAAGGTATTTAATTGTGCCTTCACATTTTAATATTCACTTTGGCTATAATTACTTTAGAATTATAAATAAATGATGCAAGCGGCGACTTGAATATTATACCTTTAGCTATACGCATCAAAGTATTAAACCTGCATCATATATGATTTTTTCATGGCTTTGAAAATCCGAAGTACCTTATCCCGTCTCGTCTGAAGATTTAATCTTTTTAGATTAAATGTTTACATAATAAGTAAAAATAAATTTATTAAATTTTTTGAAGTTATGATAAAAACTTTTAATCTTGATACGACTTTTTCTGATCAAATTTATGCCATTAATTTACTTTTAGCAAAGATTCACTTCAGTCAGTAGCCTTTAGTTCATTTGTATCAACATACATACCAAAATATCGTTAATAATCTGAAAAGAAACAGAATCCATCACGAGACAGTATTTTTGCTTTTATTCTTGGCCAGTAATCATTTACTTAATTTCTCTACAAGTCATGTTAGTGAGTCTAACTCTGATTCACTCAATTTTAAATATTTAAATTGGTCTCAGTTATAAATACACGCAGACAGATCAGCATATTTTTAAACAGCTGATTATTAATCAATTATTTAATATAAATGAAGGAAAATAATATATATATATATATATATATATATGTATATATATATTGCATTGAATATTTTCCTAATATTTCTTAAATGCTTAAAGTATTTTGGAGACTGTACTCCAATAAGTTCTTTTCTCAACGGCGAGTATAAAAAAATGCACGATTTGTACGCATATGCTAAAGAAAAACATATTCGAAGATGCATCCGAACAGGTCTACCTTTTCTTGTTCGATATACGCAATTTTTTCTCTTTCAAACAACGCAACCAAAGCTGCAAAACCAAACTTCTCGTAACTTACTGTTTCACCACTTTTAGTTTATATTACCATTAAGGACTATAAATCAGACTATTCACTGTAACTGCATTGTGGTTCATGCTAACTAATTATGAAATTTCATCAGGTGAAATAATAATACGATTTTGGTCCGTAACTATTTTTTTAATGATATCATGCGTGCATTACTCGAAATGTCTCTCGCTTAATGTGACCACATTTAATAATGGTAGTATACGTTTGCAAGCTCAACTTCATACGTGCATTAGCTTTATGCATTTCTCGCATTATTTTTACCTGTAGCTGAGTAAAAAGTGACTCTGTTTCTGTTAATATAAATTTTTTCATCAGTTAAGTAACATCCATTTCTATTCGCAGAGCCAAACGTTCTAAAGAAGGAACGTTTCTCCTTTGTTGTGTTAATAACGAACGTTTAATGATCTGATGACTTGTGACGAACTGAGTGTTTAAGCCTTTTGGGAGTTTATGGACTTATTTGGAGCGGCAGATAATGGCGAATGTTTTACAACTTCACTTTCGTAAAATATCCATGTCCATGAAGCACGTCCTAAGAATCACTTAAACCCACAATGATAACTATTAGTTCACTTATGCCATTTCTGCGAAAGAATGCTCCAAACGATGATGACTTGGTTTGACGCATATTTTTAAACGATTTCAGGAATTACACAGTTTTGCAGCATTGTCATGTAAAAATGGCCAGATTCCAGTTCCTTTGGTAATTTAAATATTAATTTTACAATTTTATCGCATCTTATGGCAATAACTGTAGGATAGTGTTTCCTTAGATTCAAGAAATATTTATTATCTGATATGGAATTATAAAAAAATACAATTACTGCACATGTAATGTGCATCCTTGTAGAAAATTTAGCTTTAAAGTAGGACATAAATGGGAAGCATTTGCTTATTTGCACGCGTGTAAAAAGCGTTTTTTATAACGGTGAGTTGTCAAAACAATTTTATTTTAATTGCGTGCATCACCTACAGTGCCATCTTAATGCCTGAATCTGCTTCTTCTGCTTGCCTAAATCCGGCCGCAATTTGTTTATCCATAAATCTTCGTATGTGGCTAACTCCCTTCTTTTATTGCATTTAGTAAATATCTTAAATGTTACGCCTGGAGAACACACGAGTGAGTTTTCAACGAGACGTTAGGCATTTCAGATGTGTATTCACTGTTTGTTTTGAAATATGTGTTTAAGTTGCAATGTTCTCTCATTCGAGTAATTTAAAGCTCGGTCAATCGGCCTACGTCAGATGATCGACAACTTGCACATGTATGTTGGTAAATAATATTTGATGTCGACATCAATGGCAGTTTCTCTTTGATTGCTTTGTGTTGCCTAAAATTACACTTGTAGTTTAGCTACACTAAATATGCTTGTTAATGCCACTTCAACTTCCTTTTGTGACATTCGGGAAACTGCATCCCCTTTATATGGGATTTTATTCTTTCAACTTTATGAAAACATTTTTATTCGACTCGTACGATCTACGAAAATCAATGTTTGCTTTAACGTTCTAACTTATAATAAAACTCGTTTACAAAAATCTGTAATGGACTTATCCATACTTAATTATCTGTTTGAACATTTATTTCTACCGCTTAGAACTCGGCTTTTCTGAATTTGAGCTTTCTTCGTCTGTTTCGGGCAGCACGGCTTATTAAGCTCTTACGTCAGGGCTACACAATTCGTATACTGTTGTGGACATTCATTCAGTCATTCAAGGCACTTCCCTACGTCTGTCTGTTAATCACAATGCTTTTCTTCATCTACGCAATCATCGGCATGCAGGTGAGTTTAGTTTTTGCAGATCTCACGTTTTTCAATGTCTTTCTGAATGTGAAAACAATTAATTTTATATTAGCGCGGAGAAAAATTCTAATTTGTATCTACCCGTAATAGTGTTTTTTATCAGACGTGTATTTGCGAAAGAATAGAATGTGAAATAAAGAAATTTAACACAAAATATATTCGTTCTAATAAAATATTAAAATCGGCTGTTCTGAGTTCCTGGTTAATAGACCTACATATACAAAATCATTATCGTCTTCACGTTACAGACTGTTTAGTCTTATTTAAATATAGATTAAAAATATGTTTACTTTGCAATTACCTCTAGCTGTATAACCAACTATTTTGTATTAAATTTTATTTTAATTATTTATTTACCATTCGTTTTTAAATTCATATATCATTTATGCACTTTTAAATGCAAGCCGTAAGGAAATTATAATCACCCTTTCCATTGGCAATAATAACAAGAAATTATCACGGAAAGAAGAACCATTTCTTCATCATATTTTTACACGTATCTAAATATATTAGTATATATATATATATATATATATATATATATATATATATATATATATATATATATATATATATATCTGGTGTACATATAAATGGAGTGGCCAAAAAAAAACAGAAAATACTCCCTTGACAGAGTGTGAAATAAAGGAACAACCAATCATGTGCTTGCCTCACTTTTCGTCGAAGCTCAACGCTGAACATGCTTTTTCAGCTTACACAAATTCAATTGTATTTTGTTTATACATAAACTTTCGTATGTGGCTAACGCTTTTATGTTATTCAATTTTGTAATTATCATAATTGATGCGTCTGGACAGCATACCTGTGAGGTTAAAACGATATTTAGCGCACGAGCTGACATGTACTGACTATTTGATTTAAATCGGGCGTTTTAGTTTTAATGTTCTTTCATCCGAGTAATTATCCTTTACGTCGTGCTGCCTACATAAGATGACAGACAACTTGCGAATGTTTACAGGCTGAATTCCTGTTGTTTTGTTGCTTGACAATATTCCGGCGACCATTGGCGGATGTCTTCTTTAGTTCAACCATCATCACAAGTTTTAAAATACAAACTAATGAGGCAATCACGATATTTACTCTAGCCATATCATTTAGACTTCAGACTGATAGTTGCGTGTCACTTGTGCGTGTGTGTGTCTGTATCCATAACTGTTACGCTCATCCAATTAATTGAAACGTGAGTGGCTGAATGTGAATTAACCATTTGCATGCGTAGGACTATTTGTTTTATACACTCCATTTGAAATGACGTAACTGAGGTCGCCGTCACATTTTTGGGTTTGGGTAGCCTAGTAAACATGCCAATCATAAGTAAAACTTGAACTGTTTTAGCGGTGTTTTACATAAACTTGCCTTGTCTGATTTCTAATTATATCAATTAATATGGAATGAGGTTATGATTAATATATCTTATTTTTATAAATTGCAAAATATTTCTATGTTTGCCCCCATTGTTAGGATTTATTTTTTGCATCCTGCCGTCGTCTGGTATACCGTACTTTAACAACAGCTGCCCTTGCTTCAGTCTATGCCTTGGCATTATAAAGTAACTTCTCATTAAAGATTTAAGGTTCATTGCAACTGTGGTCGACGTTGCAAATCTATTGTCACTTAAAGGGTTTGTCGATGATCGTCCTAAATTCATTATTGTTTTTCATTTTCAACGTGCAACAGTTCCTTCGAGTTTCTTACTGAACCACATATAAATAAGGCACGAAATTTTCCCCAACCTGGTAAGATCAAATGATACAATTTGAGGCTAAATATTTTTTTTCATAATGAGCATTGCTCTTGTTTTCTAGCATTTAGATTTCGATTAAAACTCTGGTGATCAATAATTTTTAATTTAAGGGTGAGCCTGCTGTCAATCTTAAAGCAATGAAGAATATTAACTTTTTGTTGGGCAAGTCTTCTTGATCTTTTTTCTCACGCCAATTTTCTTTTAATTTTGTTTTGGGGCATCCTGCTATAAAAGTTTAATTATTTTCGCTCATATATTGATTTGTTTATGATTCTTACATCATAAACTACTAAAACTTAATCCATTGTATACCGCGCACCTCCTGCTGAACATACCTGGGAAAAATTGTTTCGATAGGAGACCTAAATGTACCTATATTACAATTTTTTTTTAATTTTTAGACTCTCCATTTGTTGTTTTGATTTTCGTATTCTGTATATCGAATATTCCTAAAATAAAATTTTCATAATTATTTCAGATATGATTTGAATTATTTGAAGATATAAAAATATATTGTGCGTATTTACAGTTCTAATGAGCAATTATTTCTGTTTTGGCCTAAATTGAAACATTGCTGCGTATTCTGCTTTGAATACGGTATAATTGAACTCTATTCTGCGAGCATCCTTTGGTTACATTCATATGGAAATCGATTTGCACAAGGTGTACATAATACGAGGTGCTGACCAGAGCTGTGTGCCCGCCGTCAACACGCAACCACATTTGGCCGTTCGCGCAAACATTTAGACATCTTTCAAATAATCGATTGTAGAAAGCTGAATTACCTTGCAAAACTACGGTTTACAATATAAAAATTAGCCAATCAGATTCAAGTGCTAAATTTAAACAATTTAATGATAAGAGAAATTTTAATTCTGCTCAATGGCCTGAAAGAATTACGATTATAGGACAGATTTGTAAATTCCGTACGTAAATAATTAAAGGAGTATTTGCATTCGTTTACCGAAAGAGGCTCGTTTTTCAAATACAGCTGAAATTTATGGAAATACTTTCCATGCTAAATTGCCTTGGAGATTGGCATTTTGATTCCAAGGATTACATGTTAAAATATATATAATATTTGAATCGACTGCGTAAAGTTAGAATGACTTTAATCTTCATTTTTCGATAATGATTAATTTTTCTTTTCTTTATGTTATTAAATATGGCTTGCTTATTAGTTCGCAGCCATTTATTTTTTATACAACTATTGAATCCGAAGTGGAATCCATTCAGCTTTGTATCTAATTGTCGAATTAGCAGAACAGTGCAAATCTTCTTATGAACTTATTTTCAAATATCCACTTTTGGCATTATCTACATAGACCTAGCGTTGAATTTCTTCTGTAGTACATCCGCTGTGCATGCTCTCATTTTAAACTCTATTCATTCGCTTTTCGGCAAATATATGGAGAAATTCAATCCTGCCCTTCAACAGAGATTTGCGTTTAGCTGAGAATGATTTCTTACTTGCCTGAGGTTTCACAGTAGAGCTCCGGTAGATCTTAACGGACCCTACATCATAGTTTATCACTTGTTGGATGTCCTAATCCAACTGTGTTTCTTAATAAGTTCCATTTTTTCTCAAGTTGACCGACGTCACGAAGCATATTTTATTAATTGAAAACACCATATTCACAGTTACTAGGATCAGAGTCCGATTTCGCTAAAGTCGACGTACCTATATTTATTGTAATAGTTCTGTTCGGTTTGCAATAATGGTTAGTCGAGTGCTGTATTAAATTGATGAAAACCCAACTCATGTATATATATGCATTTACACATTACACTTAAATATGTTCTATATATGTATATGTACATAATAATCTATATACATATTTATTGCAATTACATAAATGCGTAAAAGAACTCTAGATTTATTCTATGTTGCAATTTTATTTTTACATTTGAACCCGCATCCATACCTTTAAAATCATTTGTTCAACAGCCAATAGTGATTACGTTTCATTGGTATTAATAAGTCGTTAACTTAATTATATTTTGCAAAATAATAAGTTTTTGATAAAATGTAGTATCGAGAAGCTTACGACCGCAGGAACCAAACAAATGGCATGTTAAGGATGTAATCAGGCATTCTAATAGAAAATTTAAAAGTGCTCATAGAAAAATTGATAAATGGTTTAAATTGTTGAAATTATCACTTGGAAATAGCGACTAAACATATAGATAGTTCAACGCTAAACTAGGATGAATTATGCAGAAATATATGTGTGGATGTACGAGGTATTCACTGAATGCGTAATAATAAATAACAGAAGTATTATGACCAAATTGAGACGTTTCTTTAGGATCAGAGCTAAAGCGCATTCGTATCCGTCATTAATGCACATGAGTCTTTTTTCAATTACTTGAGAAAGTGAGAAACGCGATTAAATTTCAGTAAATTCCAGTTGAGTGAAAAGGGAAAAATTCTAGCAGAGGATGTACTTTTAGATTCTTTCTATTTTTTTATTACTTCCTCCAATATAGAACCGTAGGCAAAATCTATACTGTGTTAAATAACTCTAGACATCGCTAAGGTACAATTTTAATGATAACACACAGGTGCGTAATCCTCTTTAATCACCTGGAAAAGCGGAAAATATAGTCTATTTAAATAGAGTTAGCTTACTTGATTGGCAGGTACTGTGAGCACTTAAACTTTGGTCCGTCTCACGTACTCAATCTGTGCGATATTTCGTGCAAATGACCTTGTTTTTGTTGTGCAAATAAAAGTTAATAGAACATATTTCATCGTCTTCACTTCTTTTACGTTTATTTCGGCGATTATTTTATCACAAATTCTCCTTCTTTGTTGCCATTACTACAAATAAAATGGGTAAAAAAAATTTGATTGTGCTCTTACCTGCAGGTTTTTAATGATTTTATTTAACGTCATTCAATCAGATATTATTTAAATTATGTTCACCGATATAATTATTTAACAGCAATGGTTTAAAATAACAACACCACCATCAGGTAAACGTAATGGCGATTTTTGAAGTACCATAGTCATAAAAGACCAGAAAACAAATTGAATAAATAAGGATCTAACCGCATTGTATGCATGAATGGTATCACATGATAAATGCGGCTTTCAATCCTAGCGGTTGTGAAAATAGTTTATCCGAATGGAATACAGACACGAACATTGGTTTTATAATAATTTTTCCTTCATTTAAATTATTCTAACAAGAAATAAAATGTTATTATATAACATCGTTAAAATAACTAATGATATACTCCATCAGACGGTAATTTCTTCAAGGCAATGTGTTGTAACAACAACTGTCCTGTCCACCTACACTGAACCGTCTATTCGTGCACCATGGAAGAGAGCAGGCATGCATGATATATATATATATATAGAGAGGGTAAAGGCATCTACCTAGAAAGAAACAACCACATTACTTTATTATCAGAAACATATAAATCTATTTGATATATGAATTAAAAGCATAGCAATTTTTTTGAAAAAGTTTAAATAAAATTTATATAGTAAAGCTGATGGAGAAAGTTTGAAAAGCAGAATAATTTGATTGATGTTTAATATTGTCTACTGCATGGAAGAATTTAATAAAAATGAATGGTATCACATTATAGATGCGGCTTTCATTCCTAGCGGTTGTGAAAACAGTTTACCCGAATGGAATAGAGTCACGCACATTGCTTTTATGAAAAACCTTTCCTTCAGTTAAATTATTCTAACAAGCAATAAAATGTTATTACATAAAATCGTTCAAATAACTAATGATATCCTCCATCTTCTTTTTTTTTTTTCTTTTTCTTTTCTTTTTTTTTTTTTTTTTTTTTTTTTTATATATATAAGGCATTTACTTAATAAAGAAAAAAATTAATATTTTTTTATTATCAGAAACATATTAATTTAATGGATATATGACTTAAAACCATAGCAATTTTTTTGAAAACGTTTAAATAAAATTTATTTAGTAAAGCTGATAGGGAAATTTTGAAAAGCAGAATAATGTTATTGATGTGTAATATTGTCTACTGTATGAAAGAATTTAATAACAATTTACAGTAACTCGTATCTCAAACTAAATAACTAACTTATATCCTTTAAAAATGTGTGTTTTTGTACACGTTGGCGAGTTTTTAAATTTCAGCTGTCACTTAAATGCGTGCAGTTTCCTAGGTACATGATTTTCAGGCAAGAACATGATATCACACTAAAATTCGCAAATTTATGTTTTTTATATAATTAAGTATATTTAATAGCACGGGTGGTAATAGTGTTTATTTCAATCGATTTTTGTGATCGAATATTGAATTCACTCTATCGCTCTTAACCAGGTATAATGGGTAAGAAGCTCAAGTCAGCAACATATATTTGTGCTATTGTACATTTTCTTCTCATCAGAACATGCTTACAATTATACATGGCAAAAAATAAAATGTGACTATAAATTAGTTATGCAACATTTAAGTGTAATTTAATGTAGTTTTTCTACTTTATTCGACTGGTTAAATTCAATTTTACTGGTTTTTACATGAACCAAAAAATCATGATTTAAAGAAACTCCATCACAACCCGCACGATCAATGCTTGTTTAAAGTATGCAAAACATAATCTGAATTCCAGTTGTGAATTCACTCTGTGCTATTCAAAACCCAGGTCAGGTAATCGTAATAAATCCAGTTGCGCAATTTTTACATTAATTCAAGCATTCAACTGAACAAAGTTTAAAAAAGCTATTTTGTCGGAACTTACCTGGCTGTAATAGCTGGTAGTTTACATAGTGAATTTTGGGTATAAATGAGATAAAATATGATTTGATACATTTTATAAAGAAGCACACAGAAATCGGCATGCGTAAATACTGAGGCATGCGCATCTATTAGGCGGATTCCAACATGTTTTCATAGCAAAAACGGATAATAATTACGCACAACAAAAGCTGTTATGTGCAGCACACCTAATCCTCTCTAATAGAACAAAAGGCATTCATTTATTAAACGAACATTGTTTGGGCACTGGATGAATTGCCTTATCCACACTATGCAATAATTCGTTTATACTTGAAAATGTATGTACATTATTGGTGAGGTGTTTATATCAAGATCGCGAACTTGATTAAAAGTAATTGTTTTCACCGCCCGCGCAACCAAACTTCCTCTTATTATATAAATGTTCATTTCAATACCACTTCCCCATGCAATGTGGTGCCTGTTTAATAATGACAGATTGGAGATGTTTTTATGTTACTTCAGATCTAAAGGGATGCTATATAGGCTCCAACCAAAGGAAAGTCTAACCAAAAACATTAGTAAGTATATAGCTGAAAATTGTGTGCAGTGTGCGTCAGGGTGGCTCAGTGTTTAGAATACCAGATTCCAAAGCAGAACTGTCCAGGTTCGCGCTCTGTCCACGGCAAATTCTGGACTGTGCTTGAAGAGTTTCCAATAAGGGCGAAACCGGTCTACTGGATGAATTGCCTTTTCTACAATATAACATACTTAGCTTTTACTGGAAAATGTATGTACATAATTGGTTTTGGTGATTTTATTAGGATCTCAACCTTAATTAAAATGAGTTATCCTTAATACATTATTTGAAAATAAGCAGGTGAATTTTTCGGAAGTGTGTGTGCTTGCTTCAGCATGTATTTTCCCGCTTCCTGCTTACTCATGCATAATTTATTTACTTATCTTAACGTAATCTCCGCGATTCCAAAAATTGACCCCATTTAATTGAACTACTTGGTGTTGCAAATGCGGAAATCGTCAAATAATTAATTATGAAAAGCATAACATTTAATCAATTAAATTATTGTAAAATAACAAATAAAAATAGGAATTACCACTCTGTAATTACTGAATCATGGGAAAACGTCGATGTTTAAGGTAAATATTGAGTTACCATTGTGGAATTACAAAAACCATTAAAATGCTTGATGAATGATAATCATACATTTATTGCTGCATGTGTGCTTGAGATTGTGCCTTCTATTTATCATGATTTTGGCATAAAATTTAGGTCCTGTTCTAAACGAGGTATTATTTGGTGTGCTATACATAATATATAATTGCATATGAAATAGCTATTGGCTTTTAAAAGTGTATAACTATATATTAGTTAGCGAATCATGTCATAAATGACACGAAATGCGATAACCGATGTCGATCGAGGTGTTCAGAATGTTTATTGTTATTGTCCATCTCGAAAACCTTGGTATTGATACATTTATATGTTTGCTTAACAGTGTTTTGCTAAAGATGTTATGTTATGTTGATGTTAGTACTGCTTGAATAATTCTATTTACAGCAGATTGCATTGTTCAATCTTCCCGCACTGTTTGACCAATTATAACGAGAGATTTATGATGAATCGGAATGCATTTACTATGTGACAGGTGTCGGTACCCTTTACAGCCTCGAAGTATGTATTCTTTATAGTCATTTGACTTTGAAGTCTCCTTGTCGAAGATTTTGCATGAATTTAGCTCCACTTCTGCTAGTATACACGTTCGTATAGGAGATTCTACCATCCAATTTTCCTGCATTTCTCACCCAAATATATAGTGGGTTAGGGAGTATTGCTGGCTCCACCTAATAAGCTGTCAGTAAACACTGCTGACTTTTACATATCCATCCGTTCCATATTAAGTAAAATTGGTATGTGGTACGTTGATTTTCACAATAATTTTATATAACATGAGCATAAGCAGATATACATGCAAATGACAGAACTTTTAGATACTCAACCATAATTTACCTCTTTATGCTTATCATGTGCACAGATGCGCTTTGTTTATTCAGTTTCGCAAAGCTAAAATCCCAATTATCTGCTTTGATAATTGTGATAGTCTGTTAATATCTGTTTGTATTAGTCGTATTATTTGTAATAGCTTAACTGAAAATGCGCATTTACAAGTTATATAAGTCATGTTAAAATTATAAAACTCACCGGAAAATCGCTGATTGTTGAGTTTCACAGGTTATAAGCACCGTCTTTATTGAATAGCTGAGGTTTTGTCTATCAAAAACTTGAATCTCTGTTTAATGGACTATTTATACTAATTGGAGTTTCTGTATAAATAAAAGCCTTGAAACAATCATATATTTTACCGAGCTGACGGTTTTAGTCTGTATTCTCGTTACCGTTAAACGTTTTATGTATCTCTTTCTGTTTTTGTCATTGTTTCATTACTGTCGTCTTCTAACATTGATGCAATATTATTTCAGTTAATTAGATAAACCGTCATTGTTCTCCAGTAATAGAACTCTGTTTGCATGAATGTTAAGTTTATGTCGGGCATAATTGTTTCTTAAATGAACATTGGTTGCACCGGCGGAGATAAAAATGACTATAATCAAGGCTGTGATCTTGATATAAGCACCAGGCTCAGTAGGTAGATAAAGTTGTCAGTATAAATTAAGAATTGTATAGTGTAGAAAAGGAAATTCATCCAGAAGACTGGTTTCGTCCTTATTTGGAACTCCGCGGCAAATTCAGGCCAATAAGTGATGAGTTCCTAATAAGTACTAAATCGGTCTACTGAATGAATTTACTTCACTATCCTATACAATTCTTAGTTTATACTGTAAAATGTATCTACTGAATGGGTCAGTAGATTATATCAAGATCGCAACTTTGATTATAGTAATAACTCTTTCTTGCTTGAGAATTTTAATACACTTAAGACTCAATCGTAATTTTCTATCCTTGTTTTGTAATATGAAATATTTTGGATGACCTATCCCAACACTAAAAGGTGTGCCTTCTTAAATCAATTTATATCGTCAGTCTATTTCCTATATTTACTGGAGTAAGCGGATGCAAAAAACCAAAATTTGAAATTGCTGATCCAACATTCATGTTCAAAACCTTATAAATCCTGGTCTAATTTGAGCAATTTATCGGTCTCAATAGCCCTTTAGATAAATTAGGTTTTTCTGTTACTTTGGTAATATTTTCCAAATGAGCTTCATATTTTTCTTTACTTATTTGTTTGAAAATATTTGCTTTATTGATATTTTAATACTTTTAGCCACCTTTACAGTTTGATCAACCGCTCCTGTTTATCAATTGGAATAAAAATGACGAGCCTTTATGCTTAATATTGTAGACGAAGCAGTGATCGTTTTCAGTTCAGTACTTTTTAGTGACCTTCTATTTGTCTAACTTTATCATTTTGTGCAACGCCCATATAAGCAGGTATGTATTAGGTGTTGCGAACCCAGTAACAAATTAGTTCATTTGTGACCAGAAGGATAAACCAAAGGCAGCATGAAAGGAAAGTATAACCTCATGCATATTCGTTTCGTGCTTACTGGCGAATCATCATTAGGAGCCGGTATTACGCCCTTTACTCACTGTATATTTGAGTAAGGAATGTGGAATAATAGAACGGTACGATCTCCTAGATGAATGTGTAAACCTATAGTAGTGAAACTAACATCATATGAAATCTTGAAAATGCGACTTCCTTGCTAACTCACACTATAAAATATATATACCGAGTCTGTAAAGGATACTAACACTATGGATATTTTGTCAGTAACCGATACCAACATTATAGTGCTGAAAAGGTACATGGTACTAACATTATGGATATCAATGTATGCTATAGTTCACCGAAATTGTGAATTACAACTATTTCTGAACACCTGTTACTCCAGTAAATCCATATAAGAGCCCAAGTGCTATCAATTTGTATGCACCATACATACAATTTTTCACTCATTGGCCATACACAAAATGACCGCCTACACTTAGCTAGATACCTGCGTAAAAGGAAGTAGCGGTCTTAACAGATTACTTTACAAACATTATCCGAGTTTTAATCGATACATTAGTTGAACATTTAGCACATAGCGTGGAATCTGTCGATGCCTTTGTGCTGCATTCTTATTAGCCTAGAAACAAGCGCAAACACGTTTAAGTCATTTAAAGTCTTTGAGCTTGAAGTAAACACCAATCCTAATGTATCTAATCATTACGCCCTTCTTATTTGGTTTTTACCAGTCCTTTTATTATATCTGCGCTGATTATCATTAATTTGTTCGATACAAAGAATATTTGCTTTAACTCATTTGTAGTCAGCTGAGCGCTAGATTCTGTTCGTGAAGCTTTTGATCAATTAAAACAGATCCTTACTGGTTTTTTCTGGCTCGAGCGCGTTCTGTCAAATTTACTGTGATATTTTTTTCCTCTAATCGCACACAGTAAATCCAAAGCGCTAGAACATATTTAGTTTCTTATTTATTTTAAACAAAACTGAATTCTTTCATATGGAAGCATTTCCCATTTCGACCTGAAATTAAAGTTTTTTTATAGCGATAGCCTTGAGTTACATTTTGAGCACAATAACCAAATAAATGTTACGAAATATTGGAGTACATTTAGAATGCGCGACGGGTTAAATAAAATTGGATTGGTTTTTCTCTCCAGTTCGCTAACATTATTTTAAATGTTTTGATCACTACAAATAAAATAAACTATTACCTTATATGATACCTTATGAAACATTTCTATTTAAAAAAATGTTTTCTACATGTAAACTCTTTATTTACCTTCTAAAAATAAATTGGAACTTTCCTTGAAACCGAAGTTTATCAATTTAATAATACTTCAGAATTGTTTGCTCAAGGGTTGTTTACACTTCCGGATGGAGATATTTCTTTTCCGATTATGAACTAGTAAATTTTTTTTACAATCTAATCGTCCAAATTATTTAGCTATAACTTTGTTGTCTTTTATAAATCGCTTTTAAAAATCTATATTGCATTTTTAGCTTGACACTATGGTTAATTTTTGCGAGTTATGCATTTGAATGCCAAGCATAGACAACACATCTGTCTAATATCCAAGTTAAAATTATTTTAACTTCGTGCTCGTTGCTTTTTGCTACCAAAAAAATTAAAAAATTAATACAATAATATTGATAACAAATTTGCAGATGCATTTAAAATAAACAAATTAGACGCGATGAAAGTTTTTAACTATAAAAGTTCTATTTTCAATCTATGTTATTGTGAATCCTAATTATTTATGAACTTTAAAAATGACATTAATTACCCTGATTATAGCATTTTGAAGAACTTTGCAAAATTTGCTACTCAAGGCAGCTCTACTTTTTTACATTTAAGTACACTGCGAGTCAGTTAAGCGTTAATCAGGGTAAAGTCTAAATTAAGTCGTGTTCGAATTAGCCACAAGTGTAAAATTCTTATGAAAATATTGACATTCATTTATTTATTTCAAGGTTAATTAGAAACATTTCATTTATTTAGAAATTTGCTAGAAAAGTAGCTTACAAGAGCACATTTTAAATTATAGTACTTTTTTATTTATTCCTAAGCAAGAACATTGACGTATCTTCGATTTAAATGTATTAATCTTTTTTATTTCAAAACTCCTGACAAATATTATATTTCGTAATTCGCGAATAACATTTATGTTACTTGTGCATTAGGTATTGCGCATCAAGTAGCCAATTAATTAAAGAATAACTAAATTAATAAACAGAATTTAGAATCAACGTGAAGTATAATCCTATGTACACATGGGTTTCAGGCTTACAATTGATTAATTAAATACTGTTTGTTGCGGAGAACTAATATATATGCAAGTATGTATTAGGTGTTGCGAACCTAGTAAAAAATTAGTTCAGTTGTGATTGATTAATTAATAGGAAACGGTATTATACTTTATTTTCTTTGTATATTTGATAATAAAATAGGATTCTCTTTCGAATAATGTGTTGCTAGATACGTAGTACCCAGTATAAAAGCGCAGAAATATTTTTTACCTGTAGAGAAGAATATATTAATACGATATATTAATTGAATGATAGCAGAATTATCTGGAAGTTTGATGAGTGTGTTGATCGAAGCTAGAATTTATGAATTTTTTGGAGTAACATGTTTTCAGAATTGATTACAATTCAACGCTTTTGTGATTTGAAGCCAATCACGAAAAACATTCTAATGGTACCCTTTTCTATATCGATTTTTCGAGAACCATTTTGTTTGTAGCATTCAGTCTCAATGTATGTTATATAGATTGACGTGGTTTTGAAGTCAGTATAAACTATGTACAGTTCTTAGTTTATACTGACAAATGTAAGTAATTAATGGGTCAGGTGTTTATATCAAGACCGCAACCTTGATTATAATAATTGTTATCACCACTCGCGCAACCAATGTTCGTTTAATTAGGTATATCCTTTTGGTTCCATTTGAGTTAAATTGTTACTAGGTAATTAAAAATTAATAGACAGTTGCATATATATAATTTCGTCGCAGAAATGAATATATAACAATTACGTATTTATATTATTTTCACTTCTATATTTAGGTATATTGCTCCCTCGCGTGTTTAGTATTGCTTTAGGCAGCAGGTTTTATTAAGGTCTTGTGTTTCAAACAAAAACTTTCTGTAATACTGCCTCTATATAAAATGATTCGAGATTGGCTCAGGAGATCGACGAATGTTACTAGAACTTGTGGTGCTGAAAGTGGATTAAATTGTTGGTGTTTATCGGTTTTTAATTATGCCTTAAACGAAAGACAAGGCCAGGTACAGAGATTTATTATCGTCTTCAAACTAACACCAGATCTAAAGACGGAAGGGTGAGATAAGTGTACTTAATGCACATATTTTCGCTCAACTTGAGCTTCCAACACACCGTTAATTCGACTAATTTTTTTAAACCTTTTTCAAACATTTTCACACCGATCTTTTGCGGGGTTGCCATCCCGCTACATAGAGTTGGTAGCTGCTGTTGAGATCCCGGCCTTTTCCCGATGGGCGATATGAGAAGGCTAATTCGAATGATCACATATGTTTTGTACACAATGTTGCATGGAAAATTCATAGTTAGTCCAAATTGACCGTGCTCTAGACGGCAACAAAACGAAATACTGTTAACACAATTGAATGTCTTATACAAACGTCACAATTAAACAAAAATGTCCGTGCTCTAGACGGCAGCAAATCGAAACACTGTTAACAAAGTTGAATGTCTTATACACAAGTCACAGTTAAACAAAATTGTCCGTGTTCTGGACGGCAGCAAAACGAAACACTGTTAACAAAGTTGAATGTATTTACACAAGCAATTATTCTTTCACAAATTTCTGAATAGTGTTGAATACATGTAACGGATTGAATATATATGATGATATAAATAAAGTTACTGGTAAAAGTTGTCACTGGTAATGAATAGTCTAAAATCATGTAAAAACTTGAATGAAAAACTTGAATGAAAAACTTCACATATAATTAATCCACTGTTTGCTATGGTTTTAACACATTTAATTATAATAATCCATTGTACTCTGAAATTCGGATACGTAAATTAGATACGAATAATAAATCACTTGTATAAACTGCGAATAATCCAACGAAGAATAGTAAAGTAATAATACTTCTATTCCTATTCCATTACTATTACTAAACTAATTTTGCCGCTGCTATTACGATTACTACTAATTCGAATAAGAATACCGCTCAGCTTTTGCTACTAATGATGATACAACTAATATTAATGATAATAATAATATTATTATTAAAATTATTAAATCTACTGGTGCTATTACTAATACTACTACTTCCATAATTTAATACCACAACGGCTATTTATGTACTTCTACATTGCTATACGCCTAATGTATTTGTCAGTATTACTTATACTTTGACTAATCTGAAACTATTTTTTTCCGATATTACTACTTGAACCTCTTCTACTGATATTACTCTTACTAATACTAGCAATACTATTAGTGATACTTCTATTTAATAATTAATAGTTCTCTTTTCTCTTCTTTTACTATACCCAATACTAATACTTATAAAACTCGCTCTAATACTACCGTTTTCTTACGGACGCTACTTCCTCTTTTCATATTCCGAATTAAACTTTAATTAATACTAATATTACTCAGACTGTTATTCCTGCTTCGTTTAATAATTCTGCTTCTGTCAACGTTTCAAATGCTAATGATTCTATTATAAGCACTATTACCGCTTCTGCATTTAATTATAATGATCCTTTAAAGGTGGATTCTTCGGGATTTCTTCAATTTAAAAAGGAATAATATCTTTAAGTGAATTCATTATTTCAGTAGGAGAATAAGTTTCTTTATGCTTGAGTTAGAGAAATGAACTCATCGCTATGCCACTAATGATGGAAAAAAGCTTTTCGATTATACTCAAGTGTTTCAATGTGTAATACTTAAAAATTAGGACATTCCACTTTTTTAATTAGTTTAATATAATGCTGTTTTGGAATTAAACATCCTACATAAAATATATAAAATTCAAATAAGATGGTTTTATTGTAATCTTAATGGGCTCTGCATAAAATTCGCAAAGAATTAGCCTGTAGATAAATCTGTATCTCCCCCTGCAGCAAGTCTTATTGGATTAAAAAAATTCTCAACTTTTACAACACGATGCCATTTTTAATAAATAATTTGGCGCTATACTGAGTATAGCATAATCGCAGAGTTCACGTTTTGATTACCTTGAAAGTGCTAAAAATTCATCATTTCATAGGAATATATTCTGTAACTATTTCCATGTACTTTCATCAGTCCACATCTTATTCTAAAAATGAAAGCAAACCAATAATACATGCTTTCGAGAAATTTTGCAAGCGACAGCATATTTTACAATCGTAATGCATTACAATCGTAATCACGAAGGTTACTACATTCAAATCAATGTTTTTGTTGTTAAATATTTAGCGTCAAATGTCGAAAGCCTTTTCTGAGGCAATCTAATAACAAGAAATTTAGACGAGTGATAAAACAAGTAGAAATTTTAATTAAACGAACATTGGTTGCGCGGGTGGTGATAACAATTATTATAATCAAGGTTGCGGTCTTGATATAAAAACCTGACCCATTAATTACTTACATATGTCAGTATAAACTAAGAATTGTATAGTGTAGAAAAGGCAATTCATCCAGTAGACCGGTTTCGTTATTATTGGGAACTCATTAAGTACTGGCCAGAATTTGCCGCGGACAGGATACGAACCTGGGCACGTCTGCTTCGGAATCTGGTGCTCTAACCACTGAGCTATCCTGCCGCACACTACACTACACACACAATTTTCAGTTATATACTAACTAATGTATTTTGATAAGCCTTTCCTTTAGGTGAAGCCAATATGACATCCATTTAGACTAAAGCTCTAACTAACTATGCCCAATCTGTCATTATAGAACACACATCACATTACACGGGGAAGTGGTGTATTGAAATGAACATTTATATAATTAAACGAATGATTGGTTGCGCGGTGGTGATAACAATTATTATAATCAAGTTTGGTGGTCTTGATATAAACACTGACCCATTAATTACTTGCATATGTCAGTATAAACTAAGAATTGTATAGTGTAGTAGAAAAGGCAATTCATCCAGTAGACCGGTTTCGTCCTTGTTGGGAACTCATCAAGTACTGGCCAGAATTTGCCGCGGACAGGATACGAACCCGGGCAGTTCTGCTTCGGAATCTGGTGCTCTAACCACTGAACTATCCTGCCGCACACCACACTACACTCAATTTTCAGTTATATTCTAACTAATGTAACTTTGTTAGTCAATTTTTCCTTTAGGTGGAGCTCATATGGCATCCATTTAGACCCAAATTTCCAACTAACCATGCCCAATCTGTCATTAATGAACAGACACCACATTACATGGGGAAGTGGTATTGAAATGAACATTTATATAATTAAACGAACATTGGTTGCGCGGGTGGTGATAACAATTATTATAATCAAGTTTGTGGTCTTGATATAAACACCTGACCCATTAATTACTTACATA
>JAQBSW010005677.1:0-55310 GCA_029291075.1 Eudiplozoon nipponicum | reverse complement strand
CACAATAGCCATAGTGTTAGTATTCTTTACAGACTCGGTATATATATTATATAGTGTGAGTTAGCGTTGAAGTCGCGTTGTCGTTGACTTTAGATGATGTTAGCTTCACTATTGCAGGTTTACACATTCGTCTAGGAGATTGTGCCGTCCTATTATTCCACATTCTTTAACCAAATATATAATTTTTAAAGGGCGTAATACCGGCTCCTACTGATGAGTCGCCAGTAAGCACGAAACGAATGTGCATGAGATTATACTTTCCGTTCATGCTGCCTTTGGTTTATCCTTCTGGTCACAACTGAACTAATTTGTTACTAGGTTCGCAACACCTAATATATACTTGCATATATATTAGCTCTTCGCAACAAACAGTATTTAACTGTAATACGAATGCATGTGTGTTTTATGTATGTGCCTGTATGTTTGTATGTACGTATGTATGTATGCATGCATGCATGTCTTGATGTATTTATATATATGTATGTAGGTTTGTGTCTATGTGTATATGTGTGTGTTCATGTATGTATTTTTATATATGTATGTGTGTATATTTATACATGTATTTATATATGTGTATGTGGATGTCATCATCGTCATCATCATGTCCAGCCATACTAAAATGAAAATTGAATAATGTTCGCTGCCATACAACTATAAAGAGTGAAAATTTAAGGCAAACTAAACCTCTCCTCAACACCATTATGGCCAAGTTACCATTCGGGCAAAGCGATATCAGCAATACAGCTTCCTTGCGGATTTCACTGTATCACGTCATAAACAAACCAAACCTCGCAGTTAACTTTGCCCTACTAAGAAAAGAAAGTTACGAAGATGATTCTACTAGACGTCTGCAACAAGATCGCCACTGAGCTCGATTCGATGCCATATCGCTAAAGGTTTCTAACACGTAGGATCCTGTATTCTGGTTTCAGATACGCAACATATGTCGATTTATAATTTATCCAACGTACGAGCAAGAGATTCTTGCTGTCCAAGTTGTTTTAATGTTCGTACATTAAATGCGCCTACGTTAAAACATAACTCAGGTTTAATGAATGATCGTCTACTGGAAGCATTTTCGATATTTGGCAACTTGGTATTAGGCTCAGTGTTATTATCTAAACCAACCATATTTATGGTATCTAAAAGAAAGTTATTGTTAGATTGAGAAGAGGAAGGGGAAGGAAAGGAGGCAGAATCGGAGATAGAGTTGCCTGAAGATGGGAATGTGCATCTGTATGTATGTATGCATGTATGAATATATGCTTATGTGTGTATATGCATGAATATATGTAATTATATGTGCATAAATGTTTATTTTATGTATTTGCGTGTATGTTTGTATGCTTTTATGCATGTATGTATGTATGCATGTATCTATTTTTGTATGCATATATATGTGCATATGCCTCTTTATGCGAGTTTGTATATTTGCATATTGTGACATCAACATCATCATCATTATCATCACGATTATCTATGAATAAACGAACACTTAAATAGTGATGTTTTTTTTTCGCATATATATGAATAAATAAAAAACCCTGTGAGACAAATTAACTACTTGCTAGATACCGTAGACCTACTACAGAACGAAGAAACTATATCACGTAGATTTCCATATATCAATGCACAAAGCATAGAAAACCCAAAGGAAGAGTGATTTCAGCTATAAAACTTCCTTGAAATTTCACTGTTATCGTGTCTTAAGCCAGTCTAGGGCTAACTGCGAACATAGCGCATTATTGAATAACTGAACTACAAACATACTAAAAATCTAACGCCAGCAATGCAATTGATATGGCTCTATTTAATTTTATTTAAAAGAGCATTTATCGTAGAATCCCAAATAACGCTTGTTTTTTTACGATTTTAGTCTTCGTTTTGGTAATTTATTTGGTTTATATACTTCTTAGGCATTGATGATCTTATGCCTGAAAGGGTTTACTATTTAAAAAAATTAAATGCGGATGTCGCGCTATTATACCGAAATACCGCATTACTGGTTCATGGTGCACAAGGATTTTGACGTTCAGTGAATAAGTTATTTTCACAATAAGTGGCAATTTTGAGAAAAGTCTATTGCGAATCACACCTTCTCCTTGTCTCAAATTAAATTCTTTAAACCACTACCAGGATAAGTGAAGTGACGTACTATTTTCACTTCATTCTTGAAGTCGCATTAGCAACTTAAGTGGTTGGTGATTTCGTAATAGTAGATTGCAATTCAACACATCAAATTTCATTACCTTATCTGCGTTTTGACTAACGCAGCTTTCATTGTTCCAGTAATTTTCTTTTAGCAAAATATTTCGACCTACCTTACCGTAGGTCTTCATCAGTTGCATTTCACGAAAAAATGAAGCAAGCCTCTGTAACGCGGTAGGTAGCACATCTAATTCATAGTCTAAACGCCATGATTTCGAACTTCATGTGGGCGATAGATTAATCAAAAGTTTTTCACAGACACAGGACAGGTGGCAGGCTGCGACTTTTTGGCGAATTACAAGTAAATGCAATAAAATTATAACATATTTTGCTTCTGTTTGCATTTATGTATTGGGAAATAGCATTTGCTCATACGATATAAAGTGATAAATTATTTAACTGGAAAAATATCTTAGTTGATTTCTTAGAGTACATACTAATATGCCTCGAATTTCACACAATTCGTAACCAGCTTAACATCGGTGATCATATTTATTTTTTATTTATAGAATTATCTAACTTAATTGTGTAATTCCTATCATTGGTAAGTTCTTCTTAATATTTATCATTCAAATACACAGAAAACTTACAGTCCAATATGAATTTTACAAATAGATTTAAAATGACGCGTTTTTGTTTCACTTCAGCAAATGATTTACTGGAATTCTGAACCAAAGGAATTATTGCGTAAATTTCCGTGGTAATGCCAGTGCACGAAAAATTGCTTTCTATTGCACAGCTCTGGTCATCGATTTATTGGAATCGGTTCCATATAGGAAAGCATGCTAAAAAACATGGATTTAATAAAAATTGTAGGCGCTTTGTTAGTATGTCGAATTTTCCACAGAACAAATCACGGTTAGTTATATTCGTACGTGAATACGAAACTTAGTTTCCACTAATTTAGTTGGTATACTACAGGATACGCAATACCCAATAAACAATTGCATATGTATATATGTTCACGGTAACAAAAAGTCTATAACTATTACATGTTCAATTTAATTAGGTAATGATTAACACGAATTTGATGTCTATTATCGATCAGGGTCAAAGGGTATAGATTTGCCGAAGCAACAGGTATTCAGAAGATTTATCATATTTTAATTTTTTGTGAAATTTATTCCATCTTGAAATTCTTTGTGTTAGAACTATTTACAGTCTTGGTATATGCGGTCTTTGGTTTATCCTTCTGGTCGTATTTAGCTTGGTATATATAATGTGTACAGTAAATTGGCTTTGAACGCGCATTATCGAAGACTTTATATAAAGTTAATTTCCTTAAAGTATGTTTACAAATCCGTATAAGATGTTGTACCGTATTATTTCCCCACATTCCTCACCAAAATCTATGGTGGATGAAGGGTGTAATACCAACTCCTACTGATGAGTCGCCAGTAAGCACACAACATGGTTATATTCGTAAGTGAACACCAAACTTAATTTCCACCAATTTGATTGTACACTACAAGATACGCAATACACAATATACAATTGCATATGCATATATATATATATATATATTCTCCGCAACAAATACTTTATAACTATTAATTATTTAATTACGTCATGGTTACCGCGTATTTGAGGTCTTTTGTCGATCGAGTCCAGAGTGAATATATTTGCCAAAGCAAAATCTATTCAGAAGTAGTTTTAATTCTAAATTTTTTTGAAATTTATCCTATGCTGAAATCCTTTGCCTTGATACCATTTACAGGCTCAGTATATATTGCATATAGTGAGTTTGATTTGAAATCGCATTGTATAAAAATTTCTATGAAGATAACTCCAATACTTACTGTTGGTTTTCTTTCTCTAATATATATCGGTTGCCGTTATCGGCCGCCTTCTTCAGTTGATCCGGCCTAACCAGTTTTACAAAACAAATTAATGAAGCAAGCCTGTCTTCCCACAACGAAAAATGCGAGGGCGACCTCAATTACTCTATTTCAAATGAAGTTTATAAAACAAACAATCCAACGCATGTAACATGCTTATTCACCCGCTCTAGTCTCTATTATTTTGATAAACTTAAATGTTATGGCTATACACACACAAGCACACATGCGCGTGACACGCATCTATGTAGTGAAAGGTCAGTCTGAACTATAAATGATATGGTCAGAGGAAATATCGCGCTTGCTTTATTAGTTTTGTAAAATATAGTGAAGAAACAAAAAAATGGAATCCATATTGTGTGAGTCAAAACGCTGATCGGGTAGTTATATTTGCTCCACAAATGGAAGGCGTTTTCGACCTATTGTTACAACTGAATTACTCAAGGTGTGCAATGTACGCATTTTTGTGTATAAAACAACGTAGACATTACGGGTTTGCATTTGATTATGGCAGTTTCAATCTTGAACCTCTATCGTCCTACAATTTCCACTATCCAACTGCTTCTGTGTGATATCACGAGTGTTCACTTAAGTTTCTTTAGCCAGGGTTTAGTTGGTAAATGCCTAACCATATGTAACATATAAAGCTGTGATGACGTTAATGCGCAGGTGTAAAACATCTCCAATTTATTCTTGGACGTGCTACGTAAACCGCCTCGTTGTAGCAGTGTTCACATTCATCTATTTCTGTTTAAATTTTCAAATTGTTAGTGTCTTTTCAAGTATACCTCTTTCAATTTAAGCTCTAGGATATTGTTATCTACTCTAAATCAAGCCTTTTCGGATTTGTTGTTCGAAAACTGTATCTGGCAGCAATAAATTTCGATAAAAACTAAGGTTATCTGCAGAGTATACGAAATTTGTCAGCCTCGTGAAATTTTTTTCAAGTCAGCAATTTCTCACCGCCAACTCATAACAAATTGACAAAAAATAAATATATATAAGATTTGACAAATGAAATATATTTCAATTAAAAATTTAATAGCTTTCCTGCGCAATCTATAGTGCTAATCGAAGTAAAAGGGGTTGAAATAATATATGTGTAATTAATCAGAATAAAATATATTTAATCAAACCTGTGGTTTCCACACACCAATTAATTTAACTCTTAATGTAATAAAGCAATTCTGAAAAGAATTTTCAAAATTTTCGAATTTGCTATTGGTGGCATCAAAATAAAGAAATAGTGGACACGCTTTGTAATTTACCTGCCTAAACGCACAATTTTCCAAAAGTTTGAAGGCCTATTGGTCAGATCGTATAAAATTTGAGTGTCAGAAAAGTGAAATTTGAAGACCTGCTTCAAATCGAATAATGAATGCACGGCGGCAATTGAGCAGCGTATTATTAAAACATTTTACGCATCTTTAATAATATTCATTTTAAGACAATCTGAGAATTCAAAACCAAAATCGGTTTAGCAATAAATATGTAAGCCCGGTAATGAACAAATTGCAGCTCGATAAAGGATTATTAGGGTGCGTGCACATTTGATTAGACTATCCGCCTTCCCAATATTAATTTACCAAATATGTAACGTGTATTGTCATTATTTGGAAAGGAACGCTTTATTAAATTAGATTATATCATTTTACATTCTTAGTTTTATTGAGCATACTGGTCCCGTTTGGACCAACTTTTTACTAGGTACGCAGTATCCAATACTTACTTTCACAGATTTATTGAATTCAGTATTATTCCAGCGAAAGATTAAAGAAATTTTGCTTTCCAGAATATTCCCCGGCCGCAAAACCAGAAAATGTTTGAATATCAATATTTTATATTTGAATTAGCGAATAAGTTTGGATAAAGAATAAAATAAAAATAGACTCAAAGAAGAAAAACGAAAATGTATATATTAATTGATGATAAAAAAATGGAATCAATTTTCGATACAACTGGAAGATTGAAGAAAATATTAACTCTGCATACTTTTATTAGCCGTCAAACCAATAAAAAAAAATGCATAAAAGCCATCATGATAATGAAACATTTAACGTGAAATTCAATTGCCTTTTAATCTAAATTGCGGGCGCGTCTCCTTTTTTCCATTCGGGAAAAGAATTTCCCCACTAAAACAAGACTTTAGGATTACAATTTCTGCGGTGGTAATGAAATGCCGTGTGCAGGTGGCTTGAAGCAAATATAGTGAAAATGCGTGGAATCCGTCGCTCTTGTTAGTGTTAAGCATGAACACGTCCAAAATATCTGGAATCCGCATAACAGCTTGTCTTAAAGCGCACTCCCACCTCTTGTTCGGATGCCCCATCCTAATCCTAATTTACTTTCAATTGTGACAGATTTCATTGTAAATTTTCCTCAATATGAAAATGATATTCCAGTATTTGTAGTTCAGCTTTCTTCATAGAAACTTCAAATGTTCTTGAATGTTCGACTTGCTTTTTACAATTTTCCTCAGGATGAAACTTGTTACCTCCAAAGTGTGTTCTGCTACCTGTCTCGGAATCCAAATTATGTTTCGCTGTGCCAATTGATTTATAACTTCCTCAGAACGATAACTGTTGTTATGGTGCTCCTTCATTGACCTAAATTTTGTTCAATTGTCCCAATAATTTTGCGAACTTTTTCTCAGAATGACAATAATTCGTCATGAGCTGTAATTCTCGTGCTTCGATTTCAGTTTTATGCATATTTAAAAATTCATACAATTTTCCAATGTTTCTCTCAGCTTGAAATTTTTCATTGTGCAACCGTTCTTTTAGTACAGCTTTCTGATTCGCAGCCTTGTTCAAATGATTCGGTAATTTTTCTGATTTTTCATTGGCAAAATCATAAGTATCAATCACTTGTTTCTCCACTGCTTCTTCTTCGACCTCAATAGGTTTTATTTGTGGCAAATTCTTTTCTACCGTTTGATTGCCATAGTATATCATTTACTCTAAGTGTAGTATCAATGCCTCTGTCTCATTTATAACTATGTGTACATATTCTAATAATTTTCTAATGTAATAATTACGAAAACTTATATGCTTAGTTTCAAAAACGTATAGAACTTCTAGCCTAAGCATCATCATCATGTCCAGCCATACAAAGTCAAAAGTGACTAATGTTTCACTGCCATATAACCATAGTGAGTTAAAAAAAGTATAAGTGAATTTAGACAAATTATTAGTGAGATTTACGAGAGAGAGAGAGAGAGAGAGAGGCAGAGAGAGGAATACTTTGCTACTATGTGTAAATTTCTTTTAGACTAAGCAATGTTTATTTTGACTCAAGAACAGAAATAACTAGTATAAACTTTGGTTTAGACTAAATTTTTATGACCTATTTAACATCGAAATAACGGAATCGCATTTCGATTTGCATATCATAACTTCTTTGGATCGGTGACGGTATGCGTATGCCTTCATTTCGATTGAATAGTAGTGCTCGTCTTCCATCCAGTGCCACATGGACATTTAAAAAACAATTGAAGTCACTGAAATCCAAATTGGGTAGTATAGGACCCACTGGTCCGTCAGGATGGTGTCCACGTGCGCATTTTAGTTGTTGGTTAGAAATCCTTCGCGATATGCCTCGAATTGAGTTCAGTGGCGATCTTGTTGCAGATTTGTAGCCGAATAATCTTCGTAACTGTCTTTTCTTAGTAGGGCTGAGTTAGCTGCGAGGTTTGGTTTTTCTAATGAGGTGATAAAGTGAAACCTGCGAGGAAGCTGTATTGCTGATGCTGCCTTACCTTAAAGCTGACTTGGCCATAATGGCGTTTAAAGATTAGTTTGACTCCCTTCTATAAGTTAACTAGATAAATATACTTATAGTAACTAGGCTCTCCCTCTTTCTCTCGTAAATCTCACTAATAATTTGTGTGTCTAAATTATTATTTTTATCGTTATTTATAAATATTTTCTTGTTTTCTTCGTTTCGTTACTTATGGCTACAATGCAGTGAAACATTAGCCACATTTGGCTTTTATATGGCTGTGTATCTCTTAATTGAAAAAAATAACTTTTGGTTGTGCCATCTGTCGCTTTCCTGTTCGTCATCTTATCCCACCTCTTGTACGGATGCATACATGCATACTTATAGAGCCTTACAAAAGACAAAAATAACTAATTTTTTACTGCCATCTAATCATAAGTCGTTCAGGGTTATATGTGGACTGTAAAAGAACATTAGGTCGCCCATTTACAGTGAGTATGATTTGTATTCGGAGTTTATCTATTTTTGAATAGACTGCTAGCCAAGGCTGATGAGCAGTATCTGCCCAGATACCAGTGAATAAAGTGTCATTCAGCAGCCGCAACTTGCCCTTCGCATCTGGCACGCTCATCATCATCATCATGTCCAGCCATAAAAAAGTAAAAAGTGACTAATGTTTCATTGCCATATAACCATAAGGAGTGAAAAAAGTAAATAAATGAATTTAGACAAATTATTAGTGAGATTTACGAGAGAGAGAGAGAAGGAATAAATTTTTACTATGAGTAAATTTATCAGGATAACTCACAGAAATGAGGCAAACTAAACCTCTTCACAACACCATTATGGCCAAGTTAGCATTCGGGCAAGGCGACATCAGCAATACAGCTTCCTTGAGGATACCTTATCATAAATCTAATTTACGTTCAATTGTGCAAAATTTGTATGAAAATAAAATTCCAGCATTTGTTGTTTCGCTTTCTGCATAGAAACATCAAAAGCTAAAATGTTTGAATTGCCCAGAACGAAGCGTTTTACCTCAAAATTTTGTTCTACATCTTGTCAAGGATTCTCAAATATACCGATTACTAACTTCCACAGAATAATAACAATTGCCCACTAACTTCTGTTCTATTGCCCATTCATCGATTTCAATTTTGTTCAATTTTTTCCATAATTTTTCTAACTTTTCCTCAGTATGGTAATAATTGTTCGCAAACTGTAATTCTTGTGCTTCGATCTCAATTTTAACTCTATTTAGACAGTCATACACTTCTTCAATGTTCATCTCAGCGTTAAAGTTATTGTGGTGCAACTGTTTTTCCAGTATCTCCCTTTGAAACGCAACCTCGTTCAAACGGTTCGATATTTTTTCTAATTCTTTCATACAAAACCAATAATTATCAGCCAGTTGTGTCCTCCTTGCCTCTTTTTCGACCTCGATAGGCTGAAATTGTGGCAACTGTTTTCCTACCTTCTGCTTATCACGATATTTCTTTTCCTCCAACTGTAGTGTTAATGCTTTTGTTGCAATCCTATCTATGTGGACAATGTTTAATAATTGGACTAAATTTTTCCTAGCGTCATAATTGATCCGTTTTGAATATTCTTTTGCTTCGTCTTTCCTACACTCAATTATTTTAAACCCATTCAATTGTTTATTTATCAGTTCATTAGCATGATTACCTATTTCAACTATCTCCTGTTTCAATGTCTCTTTGTCGACCTCAATAATCTTTAATTGTTCTAACTGTTTTCCTAACGTTATCTCAGTATGATAAGGATTTGCCTTCAATTGTTCTTTCAGTGCTTCCGTCTTCATATCAATTACTTTGAAATGGTACAATAGTTTCTGTAACTTTTCCTTGGCATTATAATTGTTTTCGGCAAACTTAATTTCGGCTCTTCTTTTTACAAGCTCTATTCTGCACAATTCTTCGAAGTGTATTTCAAATCTGACCACCGAAATATCAAAGCTTTCCAATATCTCCTGTTGTAGTGCATGATTCGCAATTTCAATTACCTTTAAATTGTTCAAGATTTTTTTGAACATAACATCAATGACATCATACTTTTGCTCCAACTTTTGTTCTTCAGCCTCTTCCAAAACCGCATTTGACTTTAAAGGTGTGTATGGAGCTCCTATCAGCTCCGCAGCGTGTTCGCATATTTTCTCCATCCGTAGCAAAACAGCCTGTTTAATGTGAGACTAACTTTACAAAATGATAGTTGGAAGAAACCAGTAATTTCACGATTAGCTTTTGTAACAACCTTCCGTTAATATGCAAACAAAAGTAGAAATTACACCTATGGAGTTGTTTAACGAATGGTTATCTTTTTGTTTACAATGTCTAGCAACTTCAACAAATTATTAAATCACTTATTCTAGCGATTGTTTACTGACATGTTTACTGGGTCACGTAGTCAATAGCAACGTTTAAATTTATTTATAAACGGAACGATCCAAAAAATTAACAATTGTCAAGCATAAAATTAAATTATTATATTTGGTGCTCAATAACGAACGTAATATATATAATGAAATAGCTAATGGAAATACGCGTTCTTCTCAAAACTACAGTTTTGAAGTACGCATCGTCCATAAATACACAATTCCTTAATTTTACAAAAAAATATGTTGCGACATCTAGCTTTAAAGCTTTCTAGTTAGCTTATATGCAAATATTGCAGTTCAGCTCACTTCAATAAAATTACATGATACATCAATTGGCGAAGGAATATGTTTAGAATTATATCACAGATTTTTGCATTTAAGTTAATGAAGTTACCGTTTATATATGGGAACTTTCTGTTCATTTCTGGGATTTTCCGTTTATTTCTGAGAGCATTCCGTTCACTTTTGGGTTCATTCCGTTTGATTATGGGATGCCCTGTAAATTGTTAAAGTAAATATTAAATACTATGTCTGTAATACGGCGTATAAATGTAAAACTTATTTATTTAAAAAACAAATTGAAAAATTAGATTTTAAAAAAATGTATAGGCATAAAGTCGTGGAACTGCTCAAAGTTGTACAAATATTTCCCAATGTCTCTATTATTTTACCTGTAAAAACTACACTTTGCATAAGAGTGCAAATGCAACCAGAAAGAGCTCCGAATAAGGACGAAACTGATTTACTAGATAAATTGAATTTTCTATTTTATGCAAAGTCTTCGATATTGTGACTTCAAAGCCAGCTCACTATATATAACATATACCGAGCCTGTAAATGTTACCAAAACTATCGTTGCCGAGTCGTCGCATGGTACCAACATAATGGATTTCAATTTTTGCAGTGTGAATATATTTTAATTCTCCTCAACAAACAGTGTGTAATTCAATAGAAAGTTTTTAACAATTCGACTTCAAAGCCAACTCCCGATGTTTAATGTATACCAAAACATGTAAAGGGTAGCAAGTCCTTGCTTTTTGAGAAAGGCTAAATTTTATCATAGTTGAGTTTTTCAACTTATTTGAACACTTGCCACTCCAACAAATCTTTGGTCAGTGGTTTCAATCGACATCAGTTTTTAACGTTTTATGTCAATCCTCAGATTAATCAATAAAATATTTAGTACTGATATATGCTTGATTGAGGAACATAAATAAATATACATTTATGTAATTAGCATGCTGGGCATATTATTAAATTAGTTCAAATAGAACCAAAATGGGATAACAAGGTCAGCTTGTAAAAAGGTATAATCTCATGTACACATTATTTTCTTTTGGAGTTTGCTTTATATTCACGTTAGAATTGACTTCATTCAAAGCTGTAACCACAATTACTTTAATACAAGCATGTCAATAGCCTTGCACCATCAAATTACTGTACACTATTTGACCAATTCTATAGCTGAGGTTGGACGTAGTATCAGCACCTATAGATGAGTTTCCATTAAGCATCAAATGTTTCGTTAACGATGTTAAACCTTTCGTTCGTGGTGATTCCAGCCTATATACATATTCCAATGAGGCACGGCGTTCTTAAAAGTTTCCTCAACCTGGAATCCATAAATAATACGTTTTGATATAACTTTTTAATTTGTACAGTAATGCAAAAACAGAAAACAATAAAGCCCAGAGTACGAGAATTCCGCTTCGATAGAAAGAGAACGGAGAACTCCTGTTTCACATTGTAGTAAAATTTTGTTATTCTCAGAAATTTTCGATTTGGTACCCACCGCCATTTATTCGTTTTTCTTCAACCATATTATTTATCCAATTTGTAATGAAGAAATTTAGGCACAGAAAATAACTCACGCATACGCAAATTTGAGTTCGACCTCAGGTACTATCTTGTTGATAAATGCCAAAAAAACATGTCGTGTACACCCGCGCAATCAATTTTTGTTAAATTGTATTGTCTATAAATGTATATGTGGCGAAAGCTGCAAACAGTTAATGTTTGTGACTGCATAGAAATTGTGCAGCCGACATTTCCAGTCAAGTTCAATGTATGCGAGACTGCTAGAGATGAGAGCCGCATATCTAAATTTGATTTCCATATATATTCAATGCGGTTTGAGCCTCGATAGTCAATTTGCCGTCGTACTCTGATGATGATAATGGAAGGTCGAAACGCGTCAGTGGGTTGCGGTTGGCGGTAGTTTTGTTATGTTGTTCGACAACTGGTTAAATACAATGGGATTGGTATTTACTTAAAGCTCGCAAACTTGATTTAAAGAATTTTAACCCTCACCCGCGTAATCAATTATTGTTAAATTGTATTGCCAATATATGTATATGTTCATTGTACCCTTCTTATGTGCAAAAACAAAAAGAAATTTTATCAGATATAAAAAAATTTTCTTTCTCATGGTCTTTTCAAATATCTACTCATGAACATATCTTTATATATAAATTGAAAAGCAAAACAAGATAGAAATATGTGAACAAAGAGAGTGTGAAAAAACGGAAACCAATCAATTGCGTGCGTCACATCCAGTTCAAGCTCAATGCTTGTACGTGCTTCTTCTGCTTACATAAATCCGGCTGAAATTTGTTTATCCATAAGGCTTCGTATGTGGCTAGCTCCCTTTTGTTTCTGCATTTAGTAATTACTTTGAATGCTACGTCTGGAGAACATACGTGCGTTGTTTTGATGATGTGTTGCGCAATAGCAGACGTGTATTCACCATTTGATTTAAAACAGGCGTTCAAAAGAATCTTTCAGAAAACTAGATGAACTAGTGACGTTAAAGTGTAGAGCGCAAAGAACGCAATTGTGGTTAAATCATTATTATCAGTGTATTAAACAATTACGATTCCAAGGTGATTTGATACGCAGTTTACACAAGTCAAAACTACGAGTCAACCGAAGAAATCTTACAAGGTTGGCGTATTCTAAAATTGAGTAGTTGAAGGAAGATGAAGCAGTGCTACAGGCAAGAATTGGGTGTGTATCTTGTGTATTAGATGAACAAAGTCTTTTTGCAAGAATGAAATTTTTGATGTTTTTGCCGACAGTTATGAAGAAAGATAAAACAATAATTTTGAACAAATTGGAAAAAGATGTAAAACCTGGAGTTTTGTGTGATTTAATACCGACCGATCTTGATAAGCGTGTGCTTAACTTATCAAAAGTGCCAATCGATCAGCTAACAATGGAGGCACTATCGATGGGCTGAAATTATTGAATACATCCTTCTAATAAATGCGATGTTGATTTTGAGGCAGCATTTGAATTGTTATTTGAACAAACAGCTGACTTGGAGCCTACCAGTATTGATTATAAAATTTGGTTCAAGGCTACACTAGTTGATCAGGCTTCACACTTGAAATCGTCTAAATGTGCAGAGCAGCATGCGTTGACAAAGCAGCATCTAAATGCACTTAGAAATATCAGCAGAAACGCAGACATCAAAATACTACGCGCTGATAAAGGAAAGAGCGCAGTTATAATGGACAAATCTGAATACGTACAAAAGATGGAAAACGTGTTAAATGACAATACAAAATTCACACGTCTAGACGATAAATCAGATGAAATAGACAAGGTGGAGCGCAAAGCAATTAATGAAATTAAGATCTTGACAGATGCCGGTTTTATTGATGAGGTCACTGCACAGAAGCTCAAGCCTGTTGGATCATCTACACCAATAATGTACGGATTACCAAAAACACAAAAGGTTTGTCCTATAAGGCCAATTTTATCAATGGTAAATTCTCCGTTTCATGCACTAGCTAAATGGCTAGTTCGTTTACTTGAACCATTACGTAAACTACTAGGTAATCATTCGGTTGCTGATTCGTTTGAGTTTGTAAACAAAATTCAAGATATAAATGTTAAAAACAAGATTATGGTATCTTTTGAGGTTACGTCTTTGTTTACAAATGTTCCAATTGATGAAACCATTGACATTATAGTCAAAGCGGTAGAATACGATATATTACCATCGCCGGTGCCAGGTCAAACTCTACGCAAGCTTATCTTATTATGCACGAAAGACGTACGATTTCGTTTTAATGGAAACATCTACAAACAGACTGATGGTGTCGCAATGGGAAGCCCCTTATCTCCAGTGTTGGCTGAGATTTTTCTAGGGCACCCAGAAAATACATCATTAAAGAGTGACATAAGTAAATGTGCTCAATATATACGGTACGTGGATGATATATTTCTTGTACTTAAAAACAGGTCGCAATCACGAACATTGCTTCAAAGTTTCAACAAAGCACATAAGAATATCGGTTTCACGTCAGAGCATGAGAAAGATGACTGTCTGCCTTTCCTAGATGTACTATTAAAGAAAGAAACTAATGGTAAATTAAACAGAACAATTTACCATAAACCAACATGGTCTGCACAGTATTTACATTACAGCAGTTTTGTGCCATTTAAATATAAATTAATAACAGTTCGTGATTGTTTTTCAAGAATTGACAGGTTGGTAAGTCAAGATTCTAAAGAAAATGAATGTAATAAAGCAATTAACGATTTAATGTCTAATGGCTATCCCAGACAATTAATTGAATCAATTATTAAAAGGGAGTTAACCAGAAACAGACGTACTATGGGCCAGAGAAGAAAACCGTCTACCTAAACATCCCCCTTAAGGGGGATGCAGTTTCCCGAATGGCACAAAAGAAAGTTGAAGCAGCATTGACACGCACATTTAATGCAGCCAAACTACGAGTGTTATTTAGGGTAACACACTTGCCTTTACCAGTAATCAAAGAGAAACAGCCGTTACTGTCGATATCAAATATTATTTACCAATATACATGCGCAAGTTGTCGATCAACTTACGTAGGCCGATCGACCAGACGGTTAATTACTCGAATGAGAGAACATCGCAACTTGAACGCCTGTTTTAAATCAAATGGTGAATACACGTCTGCTATTGCGCAACACACCATTGAAACATCGCACGTATGTTCTCCAGACGTAGCATTCAAAGTAATTACTAAATGCAAAACAAAAGGGAGCTAGCCACATACGAAGCCTTATGGATAAACAAATTGCAGCCGAATTTATGTAAGAAGAAGAAGCACGTACAAGCATTGAGCTTGAACTGGATGTGACGCACGCAATTTGATTGGTTTCTATTTTTCACACTCGCTTTGTTCACATATTTCCAATTTATATATAAAGATATGTTCATGAGTAGATATTTGAGAAGACCATGAGAAAGAAATGTTTCTTATATCTGATAAAATTTCTTTTTGTTTTTGCACATAAGAAGGGTACAATGAATTTTATTAAAGCTCGCATTTCAAAAGAATATGTATATATGACGAAAGCTGCAAACAGTTAAAGTTTTTGACTGCATAGTAATAGTGCAGCCGACATTTCCTGTCAAGTTCAATGTATGCGAGATTGCTAGAGATGAGAGGCACACATCTGAATTTTTTTTTATATATATCTCAATGCGGGTTTATCTTCGCGATCAGTTTTCCCTCGTACTCTGATGATGATCATGGAAGGTCCAAACGCGTCAGTGCGTTGCGCCTGGCGGTAGTTTTGTTATGTTATTCGACGACTGGTTAAATACAATGCGATTGGTGTTTACTTAAAGCTCGCAAACTTGATTTAAAGAATTGTTACCACCACCATCGGAATCAATTATTGTTCAATAATATTGCAAATATATGTATATGTGGCGAATGCTGCAAACAGTTAATGTTTTTGACTGCATAGCAATTCTGCCGCCGACATTTCCTGTCAAGTTCAATGTATGCGAGACTGCTAGAGATGAGAGGCGCATATCTTAATTTGTTTCCCGTATATATTCCATGCGGTTTTAACCTCGATAATCAGTTTGCCGTCGTACTCGGATGATAATCATGGAAGGTCGAAACGCGTCAGCGCGTTCCTGCCGGCGGTAGTTTTGTTATGTCGTTCGTCACCTGGTTAAATACAATGGGATTGGTGTTTACCCGAAGCTCTAAAATTTGATTTAAAGAATTCTTTCTACTATCCGAGCAATCAATAATTATTTAATTGTATTGCCTATATATGTATATGTGGCGAAAGCTGCAAATAGTTAATGTTCGTGACTGCATAGAAATTGTGCAGCCGACATTTGCAGTCAAGTTCAATGTATGCGTGAGTCCTAGAGGTGAGTCGCGCATATCTAAATTTGTTTTCAACATAAATATATTCAAAGCGGTTTGATCCTCGATTGTCAGTTTTCCGTCGTACACTGATGATGATCGTGGAAGGTTCAAAGGCGTCAGTGGTATATACAATGAGATACATGCTTACTTCAAGCTCGAAAACATGTTTTAAATAATTGTAAGCACCACCAGCGGAATCAATTATTGTTTAATAATATTGCTAGTGTATGTATATGTGGCGAAAGCTGCAAACAGTTAATGATTTGACTGCATAGAAATTCTGCAGCCGACATTTCCAGTCAAGTTCAATGTATGCGAGACTGCTAGAAATGATGGGGGCACATCTTAACTTACTTTCCATATGTATTCAATGCTGTTTTATCCTAGATAATCAGTTTGCTCTCGTACTCTGCTGAGGATCGTGAAAGGTCCAAGGGCGTTAGTGCGCTGTGGCTGGCGGTAGTTTTATTATGTTGTTCGGCGACTGGTAAATACAATGAGATACATGTTTACTTCAAGCTCGAAAACTTGTTTTAAATAATTGTTACCAACACCAGCGGAATCATTTATTGTTCAATAATATTGCCTTTATATGCATGTGTGGCGAAAGCTGCAAACAATTAATGTTCGTGACTGCATAGAAATTGTGCAGCCGACATTTCCAGTCAAGATCAATGTGTGCGAGATTGCTAAAGGTGAGAGCGGCATATCTAAATTTGATTTCCATATATACTCAATTTGGTTTGATCTTCGATATTCAATTTGACTTCGTATTCTGATGATGATCATGGAAGGTCGAATCGCATCAGTGCTTTGCGACTGGCGGTAGTTTTGTTATGTTGTTCGTTACTTGGTTAAATACATGGGGATTGGTGTTTACTTCATGCTCGCAAACTTGATTTAAAGAATTGTTACCCTCACCCGCGCAATGAATTATTGTTTAAATTGTATTGCCTATATATGTTTGTGTGGCGAAAGCTGAAAACAGTTAATGTTTGTGACTGCATAGAAATAATGCAGCCGACATTTCCAGTCAAGTTCAATATATGCGAGAGTGGTAGGTTTGAGATGCGCATTTCTAAATTTCTTTTCCATATATATGCAGTACGTTTCGATCCTCGATAGTCTGTTTGACTTCGAACTCTGATGATGGTCATGGAAGTTCGAATCGCGTCAGTTTGTTGCGGCCGGAGGTAGTTTTTTAAGTTCTTTGACGACTGGTTAAATACAACGAGAATGGTGTTTACTTCAAGCTCGCAACCTTGTTTTATATATTTGTTAGCACCACCATCGGAATCAATTATTGTTCAATAATATTGCAAATATATGTATATGTGGCGAAAGCTGCAAATAGTTAATGTTTTTGACTGCATTGAAATTCTGCCGCCGACATTTCCTCTCAAGTTCAATGTATGCGAGACTGCTAGAAATGATGGGTCACATCCTAACTTATTTTCCATATGTATTCAATGCTGTTTTATCCTAGATATTCAGTTTGCCCTCACACTCTGATGATGATCATGGAAGGTCGAAACGCGTTAGTGCGTTGCGCCTGGCGGTAGTTCTGTTATGCTGTTGGGCGACTGGTAAATACAATGGGATTGGTGTTTACTTCGAGATAACAAACTCGATTTACAGAAATTTTACCAGCATCCGCACCACCAATTATTGTTAAATTGTATTTACAATAGATGCATATGTGGAGAAGGCTGCAAAGAGTTAATTTTTGTCACTGCATTGAAAATGTGCAGGCGACATTTCCAGTCAAGTTCAGTGTATGCGAGACAACTAGAGGTGAATCCCACATATCTAAATATAAATTTTCATATATATTCAATGCGGTTTGATCCACGTCAATCAGTTTGCCGTCGGACTCTGATGACGGTCATGGAAAGTCGAAACGCGTCAGTGCGTTGTGGCTGGTAGTAGTTTTGTTTTGTTGTTCGACGACTGGTTAAATAAAATGGGATTGATGTTTACTTCAAGCTCGCAAACTTTATTTAATGAATTTTTACCAAAACCCACGCAATCAATTATTGTTAAATTGTATTGCCTATATATGCATATGTGGCGGAAGCTGCAAACAATTAAAGTTTTTGACTGCAAAAAAATTGTGCTGCCGACGTTTTCTTTCAAGTTTGATGTATGCCTGACTGCTGGAGGTGAGAGCCGCATACATGAATTTGATTTCCATATATATTCAATGCGGTTTGATCCTCGATAATCAGTTTGACATCGTACTCTGATAAGGATCAAGGAAGGTCAAAACGCGTCAGTGCGTTGCGGCTGGCGGTAGTTTTGGAATGTTGCTCGACGGCTGGTTTAATAAAATGGGATTGGCGTTTACTTCCAGCTCGCAAACCTGATTAAAAGAATTGTTACCACCACCGCGCAATCAATTATTTTTAAATTCTATTTCATATATATGTATATGTGGCGAAAGCGGCAAACATTTAATGATTGTGACCGCATAAAACAGTACATCCGACATTTCTAGTCAAGTTCAATGTATGCGAGACTTAGATGTGAGAGCCGCATACTAAATTTGATTTCCATATATATTCAATGAGGTTTGATCCTCGATAGTCAGTTTGCCGTCGTACCTGGATGATGATCATGGAAGGTCGAAATTGCGTCAGTGGCTGGCAGTTTTGTTTTCTTGTTCGACGACTGGTTAAATACAATGGGATTTGTGTTTACTTCAAGCTCGCAAACTTGATTAGAAGAATTGTTACCACCAATTCGCGACAATTATTGTTTAAATTGTATCTGTCTATATATGTTTATGTGGCGAAAGCTGCACACAGTTAATGATTGACTGTATAGAAATTTTGCAGCCGCATTTCCAGTCAAGTTCAATGTATGCGAGACTGCTAGAGGTGAGAGCCGCTATCTAAATTTGATTTCCATATATATTCAATGCGGTTTGATCCTCGATAGTCAGTTTGCCATCGTACTCTGATGATGATCAAGGAAGGTCGAAACGCGTCAGTGCGTTGGTGGCTGGCGGTGTTTGAATGTTGTCGATCGACTGGTTTAATAAAATGGATTGGTGTTTACTTCCAGCTCGCAAACTGATTAAAGATTATTACCACATCGCGCAGCATCATCACTATTTTTTAAATTTATTCATATATATGCACATGTGGCGAAAGCGGCAAACATTATCGATTGTGACTGCATAAAATGGCATCCGGACATTTCGGTCAAGTTCAATGGCGAGACTGCGATGTGAGAGCCGATATATCTAAATTTGATTTCCATATATTCAATGGGTTTGATCCTCGATAGTCAGTTTGCCGTCGTACTCTGATGATGATCATGGAAGGTCGAACGCGTCAGTGCGCTGTGGCTGGCAGTAGTTTTGTTTTGTTACTCGACGAGTGGTTAATGGGATCGGTTTCTTTAGCTCGCAACGATTAGAAGAATATTGCTTAATTGTATTGCCTATATAGGGAGGAAGCCGCACACGTTAACATTGTGACCGCATAGAAATTGCAGCCGACATTTGGCAGTCAAGTTCAATGTATGCGAGACTGCTAGAGGTGAGCCAGTCTAAATACCCTGATTTGGCAATTCCAAAGCGGTTTGATCTTCGGACAACAAAGCATAAATACCTCCAGTCGCACGCACTGACACATTTTGACCTTCCATGATCATCATCAGAGTAAAGCGGCAAACTGACTATCGAGGATCAAACCGCATTGAATATATATGGAAATCACATTTAGATATGTGGCTCTCACCTCTAGTATTGTTGCATACATTGAACTTGGATTGGAAATGTCGGCTGCACAATTTCTATGCAGTCACAATCATTAACTGTGTGCAGCTTTCGCCACATAAACATATATAGGCAATACAATTTAAACAATAATTGATTGCGCGGGTGGTGGTAACACTTCTTTGCATCAAGTTTGTGTGCTCAAATTAAACAACAATCCCATTTTTTTAACCAATATTTGAACAACATAGAAAAGCTACCGGCAGTCGCACACAGTGACGTGATTTGATCTTCTATAATTATCTTCAGTGTACGACGCCAAACGGACTAGCGAGGATTGATTCACATTGCATATTAGATATTCGACTCTTACCTCTATTAATCTTACGTACATTGTTTTTGACTGGAAATATCGGCTGCCTGATTTCTATGCAGTCACGAACATTAACTGTTTCCAGCTTTCGCCACATATACATGTATTTGCAATAAAATTTAACAATAATTTATTGCGCGGGTGCTGGTAACAATTCTGTTCATAAAGATTGTGAGTTTGAAGCAAACACCAATCCCATTTTATTTAACCAGTCTTCGAAAAAACGGTATGATCCTCGATAGTCAGATTGACAGCGTATTCTGATGATGATGATGATGGAAAATTGAAACACGTCAGTGCGTGCGACTGGCGGTAGTTTTGGTATGTTGCTCGACGGCTGGTTCTACAAAATGGGATTGGCGTTTAATTCAAGTTTGCCAACGTGATTTAAAGTAATGTTGTCGTATAAATGAAAATCGACAGCAATGTGCAAGATTACAAATAAAATTTTCCCTCGAATAAGCCTAAGGCAAGGCTGAATTGTGATGTATTTCATCATAGAACACAGAGCAAAAAGACATTCTGGTTCTATTTGCACTCTTATGCAATGTGTAGTTGTTACAGGTAAAAGAATAAAGACAGTGTGAACTATGAGTTGTTCCATGATGTTATGGTAATACCATTTAAAGAAATATACTTTTTCTATGTTCTTTTTTAATAAATAAGATTTATTGAATTTTACACATTTATACTTTTTATTATAGGCATTGTATGTAATGTGCTTTTTGAATTTAAATTAAAATGTTGCTATTGATTACGTGATCCAGTAAACAAATCTGTAAAACTCTGTAGAAGAAAGAAATTCAATAATTGGGTGAAATCACTAAGCATTGTAAACAAAACCTCATAACGATGCATACGATACTGGCTTTGGTGTAACTTATACCCTCGTTGACATGAAAACACGGGGTCGTTATGAAAGCTATTATTTTCTTTTAACTGTCATTTGTGTAAATTTGGTCTCAGATTACATACGTTATTTTTTAATCCTCCAAAACACGCATAATCTGAGATACAAGCCGAACGAAAAGCCACGAATAATTTATGCGAAAGTCTACAGAAAAAGCAGAAGCGTATTTTGTGAAAGGAATTGGCTTAAGTGGAATTAAATCAGATGTAAAGCATCAACACATGGAGGAAATATGCGAAAACACTGCGGAACTGATAGGAGCTATGTCTACACATTTAAAATCAGATGAGGCTATGGTAGAGGCTGACGAACAAAAGTTTGAGGAACATTATGATCACATTGATGCAGTGTTAGGAAATCGATTAACAAATTTAAGCATAATTGAAGTCGAGAAAGCGGATGCAGTACAACTGTTGGGCGAAATATATTATTATGCTGGGCAAAAATTTGAAAACCTATTGGAACAGTTAAAGTTCATTAAAATCACGAATGATGCGCTAGAACAAGAAATATTGCATGCCATTTATAATGCGGTCGAAAAATTTAAAAAACACTTGAGAGATTTAAGCAGTATTGATCTTGAGAACAAAACAATGGTGAAAAAGTTCACCGAAAACATTTCTAATACCAAGGGAAAGTTACAAAACCTATTGGATCATTTCAACATAATTCATATGAAAAAAGAGGCGTTAAAAGAACAATTGAAGAGAAATCCTTATAATACTGAGGTAATACTAGAAAGACAGTTGAGGCAATTAAACAAAATTGAGTCTGACAACGAGGCACTAAAACAGGAGACGGTGGAAATATTTAAACATGCTAATGAATTGCTAAGAATAACATTGAATCAGACTAAAATAATTGAGTTTGGGAAAGACGAAGCAAGAGAACATTCGAAAGCAATTAGTTTTGATTCCGAGGAAAATTTAGGGCAATTATTATAACATGTACGCATAGCTAGGGCTGAGATATAGGCATTAAAACTACAGTTAAATGAAACGATGTATCATGGTAAGCAAAAGGTAGGAAGACAATTCCCACAAGTAAAACCTATTGAGGTCAAAAATGAGGCAAAGGAGAAACCTCTGGCTATTTATTATGATTTTGCTAAGGAAAAATCAGAAAAATGATCATATCATTTGAACAAGGTTGCGAATCAGAAACCTGTACTAAAAGAACGTTTGCACAACGAAAATTTTCAAGCTGAGGGAAATATTGAAAAATTGTATGAATTTTTAAATAAACATAAAACTGAGATCAAGGCACTAGAAATACTGTTTACGAATAATTTTTATCATACTGAGAAAAAACTCGCAAAATTATTGGAACAAGTGAACAAATTTGAAGTCAATGAATTGGCACCATAACGACAGTTGGTGGGAACTTTTTATCGTCCTAAGGAAGTTAGAAATCAATTGGCACAATTCCGAGACAGTAAACAGAACAGAATTTGAAGGTAAAAAGTTTCATAATGAGGATAATTGTAAAAGGCAAGTCGAACATTATTCACAGTTGAAGTTTCGAAGGAGAAAGTGGAACAACAAATGCTGGAATATTAATTTCATGTTGAGTAAAATTAAGAAAGGAATTTTCCCAGTTGAACGTAAACTAGGATTCGGATAAGGCATCCGAACAAGAGGAGGTTGAACATAACGAACCGAATTGAAAAAGATGGCACAATCGAGTTTATTTTCCAATTACGAGATGCAATTATTATCATCATGCACAGCCATAAAAAAGTCAATAAAAGCCAATGATTCACTACCGTGTAACAATCAGAAGAATACCAAAGAAAACAAGAGAAACTTTTTATAAATAACGAGAAAAATTATAATTTAGGCACACAAATTATTAGCGAGTTTTTCGAGAGAGAGAGAGAGAGCACCTGATTACTATGAGTATATTAACTTGGATAACTTTCAGAAGTGAGCCAAACTCAGCCTGAGATAAACATTGGAAACTTTGAATTTTTAAATAAGCGTAAAACAGATCAAGGCACTAGAATTATAGTTTACGAAGAATTATTATCATATTGAGAAAAAAATCGCCAAAGTATTGGGACAATTGAACAAAATTGAGGTTGATGAAGGAGCACCATATCAACAGTTATCGTTCTGAGGAAGTTAGAAATCATTGGCGCAATGAAACATAATTGAGATTTCGAGACAGGAAGCAGAACAAACTTTAGTGGTAACATGTCTCATGTTGAGGAAAATTGTAAAAAGCAAGTCGAACATTTAAGCACAGGTGAAGTTTCTAAGGAGAAAGCGGAACAACAAATTCTGGAATATCATTTTCATGTTGAGGAAAGTTTAGAAAGAGATTTGACACAATTTCAACGTAAATAAGAATTAGGATGAGGAATCTGAACAAGAGGTGGGAGTACGCTTCACGACAGGCTGTTACGTGGATTCCTGATAATTTGGACGCGTTCAGGCTCAAGACTAGTGAAGGCGCGGATTCCACGTATTTTCATTATATTTACTTTATGCAACCTGCACACGGCATTTCATTACTAAAATTTTCCGCAGATATTCAAATCCTAACATTTGTATTTAATGGGAAAATTGTATTGCCGAATGGACAAAAAGAGACGTGACCGAAATTTAGATAAAAAACCAACTGAATTTTGCGTTAATATTTTCGTTTTCATGAAGGTTTTCTGACATATTTTGTTATTGTTTAGTCTTTTAATTAAATTATGCAGAGTTAACATTGTCCTGAATCTGAGTGTTGTATCTAAGTTTTATTCAACTTTCTGTCTCATCATTAGTTAACATTTACTTGATTTCCAAATATATTTATGAAACATTTAATTTTGTGAATTAATTTTTCTAGTATCTTTTTGTCCAAACTTATTTGTTACTTCATATATATATATATATATATATATAAGTTATGTTGTTGTTATATATATATATAGAGAGAGAGATCAGTTGCCTGATTTAAAAAATGTCATTACCACCTGCTTAATCAAGAATTGCTTTTAGTCGTTTCACAGCCCACCCTGCAAAAAATCAGCAATTCTAAAAATGCCTGTCGAATAACTGTACTATAGCTTGTTTGGTACTACTGAAACCGTCAAGCTCAGGTAATGGGATGAAATGATTAAATATTTTCCTATTTTGAAATGACGTTTGCAGTGCGAAACTCTGACTATCCTTAAATCCTGATATTTGCATTAAGTAAAATTCCTAACCTTGATATATTCGGTATCAATTGGGCAAGCTAAATATGCTATGGGTTTACTGAATACTATGACCATGTCATCGGCATATTCAAACAGCTTGAACAGGTTGTCTTCAACCTGTACCTGCGCGAATGTAAGGTTGAAAAGAATAGGACCAAGTACGGAGCCCTGGAGAATTCCAGATCGGATAAGGGCTGGCCTCGAGTGACTATTTACGAATTTTACAGTCGCGCATCGGTTTCGGAGATAGTAACTGATAAGATTGAGGACGTTGCTGCAGATACCGCTTCTCAATAAGGCGGATTCAATTGCTGAAAATGACAGCGAATCAAAAGCCTTGGATATATCCAGGAAGAGGAGAGTGCATTTATGAATTTTGGAGAAGGATGAGTAACAATGATTAAGAACAACAGCTAATTTGATGGAAGAGCAGCGGCTATTCAAGAAGCCATGTTAATTATCGAGGAGATAGAAGTTTTCCTGAGACTTTATGAAGGGGTAGATTAGGTTGTATAAGACCTCGTCGAAGATCTTGGTGAAAGAAGGAACGATAGTAATGAGGCGGAGATCTCTGAATGAGGAGATCATCGAAGTGCCATTTTTTGGGATAGGAGAGATCTTTGAGATAAGCCAGTCCGGGGGAAGTTTCCGGGGGGGGGGTAGTTTTTAGACAACGGTTTATAACATCAGCAACCAGAAAGAAGAAATTCCAGCCAAGAAGTGTAATCATGCTGACCGAGACACCATATTGATCGAATTGGTGTTTAGATTTAATGTCTTTAAGTGCTTGGGCGACGGAAGCCGGTGAGACGTTGAACCAGCGTAGGTTCTCAGTATCTCCGTTGTCTTACATCTCAGCAGGCGGAGTGGGAGTAGGAAAAGAGTCGAAGAGATAAGTTAAATAGTCGGCGGCGAAGCAGGAGTCATCCAACTGTGAGAAAATAATATACGAGATTTTGGGCTTTTGCAGCAATTGGTGTTTGATGACAGCGAACATTATCAGCGAGATAGGAGCTGAGCATATGCGCCTTTCGATGTGGAGTGCTTGTTTATTGATAACCTGTTTAATGTGCCCATCGATACGTCGCAGTGCGAGGGCGCAAGCAAGTGACGATGTGCGTAGTCGAGAGTTGTGTGCGAGGTTGTCGCGTGCCTTAAACAGAATGTTCAACTTATTTGTCGCGTGTATGTGTTGAATAGAGGTGGCGGAATTAAAATGGGAGGATAAGATGTTATGAACTTCGGAAAAGCATGAGGAAAGGTTGTTTGGGAGAAAGGTGTTCCCCCAGTTAACGGCGTCATAGAGTCGGCGAAACTCTTCCCAGTTAGGGAATTGCCTGAATGATTGGGTGCCTTCTCTAGGGATAAAGGATAAAAGAAGAATGAGGAAGGATACCTGAGAGTGATCGAGATTAGGAAAGATCTACCAAGATTGAGCATCGGTCACCTCTTTGTTTGAGAGGACACAGTCCAGCTGGTTTTTTCCCCGGTTAAGAAAGTGCACGAATTGATTTAGCAGGTTATCCGTGAAGAGTCGAAGCAGTGGGTGACTTTCATAAGTTAGATTTTGCCAGTTTACCATGAGGAGGTTGAGGTCACCCACAACGACGTACCGATCGGAGTGCTGAGAGAAAAACGTGGATAAAAGTTGAGCCCTACAGGTAGATATACTTTGGTTATGGATTTGTAGCTGAAACGAGAAAAAATTCAATCCTCGAAAGTTCGATGTCGTCAAACGTTTGGGCATGAGAAAGGATAGGACATAGGCAGCCAGCCCGCCCCCACGACCAACAGTTCTGTCACTACGAAGGAAAATGTAACCATAGCTGAGTAAAAGGTCATCACAGTGGATGGATGGGGACAGCCATGTTGCAACAAGAAAGAAAATGTCTAGCTCGTTAAAGGATAGAAATGCTCGCAGTTGATTTATTTTGGGCGTAAGTGATCTGCAATTGATGAGAATTGCTGAGAGTGTTCTGTGAGAGAGATAGTTAGACCGGGGAGAAGGAGCGTGTGTTGGCTTTCCGCTGGCAAACGGGCGATATCAAGGACTGATGAGGGTGACTGACCGCTCGTTAACGAGGATGGAGTGGTCAGCGTCGATCTGGATTTCTTTTGTCCCACTTTGTCGGGTGGGTGAGGTAATTGGAGGATTTGAAAGCAAGAAGGAGGCGAGATATCTGTGCTCGAGGAGGCGCTTTGGAGCGGCGTTGATGGGGTGAGCGGTGACAGGAACTGGTCAGGGGCTGAGATGCAACTGTCCTGGATGGGGTCGATGAGGTTTTCGGAAGAGGGAATTGTAGTTGGTGGGACTGAGTCGATATCCCGTTTCGTCTTAGGCGCCTTATGTTTATTCGGTTTCTGGACCACAGCATCCGTCGCAAAAGTGACATGAAGTGGGGATGTGGATCTGAAAGATGAAATAGGGGGAGAGGGTGCATTATTTGGGGACTTTTGCGGCGTGGTTGGCCACAACGACGTGATAAAGCTTGAGACTCTGTGGGGGAATGGTCGTGGAATATGGGCTATAGGTGGAAGAAAACCCTTCAAATCGGGAGGATGTCAGCAGGAGTGGACTGGAGGAAGGGGCGTCACCGAAGATGCCACCGTAATGTGAGCGGCTTTTCTTTGGATTGCTCCAGCCCGGAAAGGCGTGACTAGCTGCAGGAGGGTGTGTGGTGTCCTGCTGTGGGGTCTGAGCTGTCTCTAAAGTCCTTTGTAGTAGCGTTCAGTCACGCTTTAATTTGGCTTTTCCAGATGATAAGAGGGACGATTGCAGTTCGAGGTGACTAAGCTCACCGTCTGATAGTCTTTTGTGCGAGGAGAGAACAAAGGCGCGACCCTTTCCCGAAGAGACTTCTTTCAGGTGGCTGAAGTTATCCTCTAGTTGACTGATGATATCTGAGACCAGATAGTCCCTTGAGAGGAGGGTGCATGGAGGCCATAGAAAGAGGTTTCGCTTTCTGTGATTTCGTAGGACAACCTCCCTAGCTACACCATTCAAAAACTCATCTGCCTGACGCAGTGGATGGGGCTGTAAGGTGGAAATTGAAAGGTCGCCAGGCAGTGCTTCAGGTAGTCCTGTGACATCCGTCATTTGTTGCTGGAGGTCAGCAAGATTGGAGATAAGCTTTTGAGTTAAGAACAGGATGTAGCGGCTGGCGATGAAATCTGATTCATGGTGGAGTGAGATAGAAAAGCAGATATAGTGTAGATTACGATAAAAGAGAGGAAAATAATGGGTATTAATAAAAGAAAAAAGAATGAGTATTATAATGTCAATTAGAAACGGGAAAATCGGGTGAGATAAGAATAAATCCTTGGTATCTGAAGGCCAATTCTAAAAAATTGTGTAAGTTAATTCCATGTGAATCCTAGAGATGAAATCAGACAAGAAATCACGAGAATAAAATAAAAACAAAATGAAACCCGATATCCTTTTAAAATTAGAGAATTATTGGAATCTACAAGCATAACCTCTCCCGTTCGTTGCGTTCTGCCAGACCAAATCTATTTTGGCGTTTAATACCTCAATGAAATAGCCATTTTTGACGCTTAAAATTTCATTAAAATTTTCAACTAGCTCCAATTTTTAAATTTACAAACTCACATCGGATTCCAGTTTAACCATTTTGCTCTTGATAGCTTAATTTTCTTCCTATAAACATTTCATTTAATTTTAAAGCCCTTCAACAATTTTTCCATTATCAGAATGCAACAATATGTAAACGCCCCAGCTTCAAGTAAATGCCGTACGACGTTACAAAGTCAGTTTTGGTGCCAGGAAGGCTGAGTTGGTACTGTTGGGATCCTTAACAGGGCCGGTCTTGCGTTCTCTGGCAAATGCCGAGTAGGTCAGTTAGTGTAGCAGTGCTCAGAAGTACTCTTAGACACTTGAGACCAGCTCTGGTTGACTTGGGTTGTTGCGTTGAAATCCAGCTGAGTAAACTCGTTGAAGTTCTGCAGTAACTGGCTCATCTCTCTAGTTGTACAGCAACAAGATTGGTATGACGGAATTTACCAGTGTGTGTGAAGCAAGCCCAAAAAATCAACGTAGGTGACGATAGCAGACAGAACATCGGAGAAACGCATAGCAGAAGGCAAATGCGTAAACTGACTTGCATGGTAAATTCACTGTGCTTAAATAGCCTTGATTGGCTGCTTGCACAACATTGGTAAGCAGCAAATTTCGCTTTTTTCTCATTGGTGCAGCGTAAATTGAATTGAATTTAATTTACGCAATATGTCGGCGTTACAAATATTGTAGCCATTTAAAACTACGCGCTCAAAATTTAAAAAGAAGTACAATGATTATCCTGTCACGAAATACACACTAACACTATCAGCTAATCTCACTCGATGACTCGTAAACAAGCGAATGGCCCACCTTCAATAATCAATCATATTATTATTATTATTATTATTATTATTATTAATATTATTATTATTATTATATACATACATATTATTATTATGTCATTGATGGATTTATGTCAACATGGATTTACGAAAGATAGATCGACAACTACTAATATGCTCTCTATGTGGAAACATGTAATTTCATTAGATGAGAATAAATTAGATCCATTAATTGTATTTATAGATATTTCAAAAGCCTTTGACTCTATATCTTTTGATGCTATTTTGAATGCGATTAATTTGTTGAATATTGATCCGAATATTTTTAGATTACTTAAATACTATCTATATAATCGAAGAATGAGTATTCAAGTAAACGATTTGATATCAAAATCGAAACGAGTAACGAGTGGAGTTCCACAGGGATAAAGTTTGGGGCCACTTTTATTTAAAATTGTGTTTGCACATTTGGAAAATAAGATCCTTAACGGTCGAGTTTGCAAATTTGCTGATGATTTGAAAATAATCTTCCCAATTGATCCAAAAATGTCGAATTCTCCAAAAATAATGTGACATTAGATTTGTATGATTTGAGTAGATATTTGATTACGCTAGGGCTGAGAATAAACAATAAAAAGACGAGAGCTTTAAAAATAGGTAACAGAACAAACTTTCATTATGTTTATTTTCATGATGCAGTGATTAATGATGTGTTTGAAATTAAACTTATGCAAGAAATTAAGGATTTAGGTATAACTATTCAATGTACAGCTTCTGCTGAGAGACATATTGAAAGAATAGTAGGCAGTGCTAAAAAAAGATGGGCACTAATAAATCGAAATATTTTATCGAATGACATTAAACTTAAAATGTATATCATATGGATTAGACCAATACTAGAATATGCTGTTGCTACTTGGAATCCATTAAAAAAGGGATTGTCCAATAAGATAGAAGCTGTACAAAGAAAAGTTGTGAAACAAATTAGTCCTATCTACTGCACTATATACGCCTCTAGATTACGGTTTGTGTCATTGCAATCTTTGTGGTTTCGGAGGATGTGCTATTGCATAAAAGTTTTCCATCTGAACCAGTGTACTGGTGCCTATATGACTCCGATAAGAAAGAGTCATGAAGTTGGAACTAGATCTGGGCATTTGGCAATATCTCCTCCTTTGGTGGGGAATGTTGCGAGCAAGTTATTCTCTTTCTCGAAAATCTACAAAATTTATAACCAATTGCCAAAGGGGCTTAGAGAATTGCATCCGTCTAAGATGTCTTTTAAATTTTTATCTACTGAACTTGAAAGAGTCTACAATACTGCTGATATTTTTTATATTGATTATGATAATACTTTGTCATGGTTGAATAAAAGACAAGCATAATTGTTATCGGAAACAGATTTTCTTGAGATTTTCATTTCCAAGTTTTGTTTTATCATATTTGAAATGCTGTGCATTATATCATCATGATAGTCAACAATACATACACCAATTGCTAGTCATGGTTCTCAAATTTTTGGATAATGTTTCACTCGAATTATAGCTTAATTGTTCCTACTTTGATAATGTATCTATAATTCTCTACAACCGTTCTTTCTGTTATTGTTTTGTTTTATAGTACAACTAGTGAGATATACTTATCTATATATGACTAATTGCACAATTATATGTGATGTGATAATTTAAAAAAATATATATTTATTGTACATTTTTCAATTTTATTATTTGATGGAATATGTGTGGTTTGAATCCAAATAAAGATATTATATTCTATTCTATTCTATTATTATTACTCAGTTAAATACTGTTTGTTGCGGTGCAAGTGATTTTACTTTCATTTTAGCCCAGTAAATTGGTATTACATGGTTTGTGTTGCTGTCGTTCTTTTGTTGTCATATTTTTTGACATGGATGACAAGTAATTATATCCATTCAGATGAAGGAAGCGACTAGATAAAACTTAAGAAACTGAAAATTGAAAGTCCCATTAAACACGATTTTACAAAACAGATGTTATCTTTATAGCTTGTATAGGTGACAGACTGTATTGTATTAATTTTTATTTAATCCAATAAATTGTAAACTAATTCGCCATTGGATAAAATTTTTTGTGTGTACATAGAGAGAATAAGGAGATGTATCGATAGATAATGTTCTCACATTAACTGCTTTACGCAAGTTCGATGCGTAGGACAGTTTTTATAACATATGCGAGTTTGATGTATTAAGTCTACATTCTGTGAATATGTTGTGCTGCACCCATCTGGTTATATACACGAGGTCCAGTTAACAAGCGATAAATATATATATATATATATATATATATATAGGTTTATAACAAAAAATGAATTTTAAACGGACAATTTAAAAAAAAATATAATTACGAAATCACCACTACTGAAACCATATTCACCACCAACGTCGTCATACTTTCGCGCTTACAATCAAGGCTAAAACCTCTACATCGATCGATATTGTCAAATACAACAATACACCCAACAGTTATCTAGCAGATTCTAAAACGATGTCACTGTTTAAATTGGCTTTGAAAATGTAACGACACAAATAAATTGCCGACATATTGTGTAAGTGAATTCAATTTTATTTACGTTGCAACAATGAGAAAAAAGCGAAACTTGCCGTTAACCAATAGTGTGCAAGTAGACATATTACTATGGCATGGCTATTTAAGCACGGCAAATTTACCATGCAGTTCAGTTGTCGCATTTGCCTTCTGCTTTGCGTTACGTGTGCGTGCTGTCGGCTGTCATCACCTACGCTGGTTATTGGATTGTCTTCACCAACAATTGGCAACATCAGTGACACCTATCGTGTTGCTGTACAACCAGCGAGACGAGCCAATTAATGCAGAACTTCAACGAAGTTTCCACATCGAGATTACAACGCAACAACAGAAGGAACCACAGCCCGAGTCAACCCAAGGCTCTAGGACATCTTCACACTGAAAGATCTTTCTCGGCATTTGCCGGAGAACGCACGACCGGCCCTGTGAAGGGCCGCTATCAGTACAATAACTCTGTCTATGGCACTTTAATCGAGTTTGTAACGTCGTACGGCATTTACTTGAAGCTGGGGCGTTTACAAAATTGGCGACCGCGCCAGGATATTGAGTAATGTACTGTTTTTTGGTATGAATAAAATTGACTTTCTTTTTCATTTATTTGGGATAAAAATAGATTAACATTTGCGTTTACGTCTTCTTTACTCTGGTCGTGGTCTTCTGGGAATTTTGTTGAGTATATATTTTCTCTCTAAAGTCGTGGTCTTCTGGGAATTTTGTTGGGTATATGTGTTCTCTTTAAACTCGTGGATTTCTGGTGAATGTTTTTTGGGTATATGCTCTGTTCAACTTTCCTACGTACAAAACTGCACCGTACGTACTCGACAGGCTCAATTGCGGAAAATTTCAATTTTTGAAGCAGTTACTGTGACGTGTCTTATTTGAAGGCACTAATTCATCTGTGTTCTGTGCTCATTCAACTGCGGAAGACTCAACTATGGAAGCTGGTAGTGGTAAGCGTTTAGTTTAAAGTATATTTATACATTTTCATCTTGCTTATAAATTTATGCTTTTAAGATCCCGTAAGATTGTTAGAGTGTCAGGTCCAATTTTAGATATTGATGTTCCTGTTTGGGATTGAGATAGTGAAATATTCTTTATGCGCGTAGACTCCGCTTTCTTCCCATTTCCTGACTATGACAGCCATCAAACACTGTCGAAGGTTTTTGCTAAACTATCTTCTGAATTGCAGCGACGGATTTATCCTAAACTTGAGGCCATTAGGAAGCAACCTAATCGCATTTTGGGCCTAAAAAACGAAATAGAATCCTTGCTTGGGCCCACAGAAACTGAGCAGATAATAAATAAATATGCGCAGTTAGACATGCCAAACCTTGGCCCCATCGAAATTTTGAGGGAATTACGGAAACGTTGGTATAAAACCAACATTTCTGACCATGAGGCTAAGGTTGTTTTTATTAACAAACTTCCACAAGCATTAAAACTATTTGCCAGACAGCTTCCCAACACTCTCTCTATAGATGACTTATCTGAGAGATGTGAGTTAGAATATAGGGTTTTGGAACCCAAAGTGAATCCGTTATCCTTCTGTTCACCCCGCAAGATGATAGGCTCTCCTCTTTAGAGAGGACAGTGGCGAACATGGCTAAAGTTCTAGATGGATTGGCGATTACGAAATCCGAGCTAAATCAAGTGAATGCACGATCAAAATTTATTCCTAAACCTAATTATAACTGTAGGCGGCGATCGAGATCCCCGCAATCCTTTAACAAATATGCCCCAAAGAAATGGTGTTATAAACACCAGAAGTTTTTGTATTCATGCGAAGTCTGTCTTTGTCGTTCCGAAGAATTTTCGAATGAGTGCCAATTTCCACAGTTGACGGAAAGGACAACAGATCACAGGCGCAAGGGTGGATCAGGATCGGGAAACGTTTGGCGCAGGAAGTAGAAGAGCGTACTTTCTGCGCATCAACGGCACCAACGGCGCCACAGGGAAGAAACCAATTACAATCCGACATTCCTGTTGACTCTTTTCGTCCACGCCGTACTTTTCACATAGAGAGCCAAACGGACAGCGCCGGTCGCAATCACCTGCCTACTTGTTTGCATGACCCGGCCAAATAGCCCAACGAGCTTCTGCACCTTCTTGATTTCAAAACTGGCGAAGAATTCATCGTAGACACAGGTGCATCAGTCTCAGTTCCCAAGGGTGATTCAATGGCCGAGATGTCGCTAGGCGTTCTTCTCGCAACAGCTACAGGCGAGCCCTTACCAACTTATGGCTGCCGGTACCGCACACTCAACATAGGTCTACGACGTGAATTTTCCCACAACTTCCTCATTGCCAAGATCTCACATAATATAATAGGCCTTGATTTCCTTCTGAAATTTCGGCTCATTCTTGATCTTGCCAATCAAAAGATCATCGAACCCTCCACCGGACTTGAGAAAAGTTTTTGGACACTTGCCTCCGAGCGTTTGGAGTTACAGGTTATTCAGCCAACCCCAGTGCATCATTCAGTAGAGATATCAGCAGCTCTTCAAAAATACAAGTCGCTTTTCGATCTTAACAAATCAGAGCTACGAGTCTCCAACACGATGCACCATATCGTCACAGAAGGACAACCTATTGCACTCAAGAAGCAACCACTGGCCCCTGCTAAGCTGAAAGCTGCCCAAGAGGAATTCTCAAGGCTTTTGGAAGAGGGAATCATCAGACCATCGACAAATTCATGGGCGTCACCACTGCACTTAGTCTCCAAAGCAAACGGATCGTACAGAGCCTGCGGAGATTACCGTAAGCTAAATTCATTGACAAAATCTGATGCATATCCTATTCCAAATATTAACACCTTACTTGAAAAACTCAACGGCAGCAATTTTTTCTCAGTGATTGACCTCAGACAAGCCTACCATCACATCCCGGTAGCACCAGAGGATATCAAAAAGACTGCAGTCATCACTCCACTTGGCCTTTTCAAATATCTTTACATGCCTTTTGGAGTTACGTGTGCTACAAAGACTTTTCAAAGATTCATGGACAACATACTTCGTGACGACTCAGCTTATTGTATGTCATATATCGATGACATAATGGTATTTAGTCTAGAATCTGAATCTCATGCTAAGCATCTACGAAATGTCCTCTCACGCTTATCCAACCACGGACTCAAGATCAACTGTGACAAGACGCAGATTGCAACTACATCCGTGGACTTCTTAGGGCATCGTATCACGCCAAAAGGTATTCAACCTTTGCCGTCAAAGGCGAATTCAATCAAGAATATCAAGTCACCGAGGACTGTTAGCGAGTTGCACAAAGTCTTGGGAGTACTAAACTACTATCGCAAGTTCCTTCCGGGCCTTTCAAAACAACTTTATCCTTTGTGCAGGCACCTGCGGAATCGAAAAGGATTTGGCAAGAATTCCATCATTACTTGCTCATCCGAAGACGCGGAATTACTTCCACTCGCCATCAACTCGTTAGCAAATGCCACAATGCTAACACATCCAGATTTTCAAAAACCATTTCTTCTCACGACAGATGCTTCTGAATTCGCTATTGGAGCCACTTTGGAACAAGAGATCGACGGAGTTCGGAAGCCTATCAGTTTCTACTCGCGTACTCTCCAACCAGTAGAAACGAGGTACGACACTTTCGGTCGAGAACTTCTCGCCATCCACGACGCAGTGCGCCATTTTATCAGCATCATTGGCAGTAGCAGATTTGTTGTTTTCACAGATCATGCACCATTAGTTAGCGCACTTCGAAACGCAACTTCATCTATCGCCAAGTACCCTGCCAGAGTGGAAAGACAGCTTTCTCGTCTAAGCGAATGGCAATTTGACTTCTTTCACATCAAGGGCAAACAGAACTTCATTGCAGATGCCCTGTCTAGGCCAGACGTCTCTCTACAACCACCTTCACCGTCGCCATTCACTGTCAACTCCGTGGCACTCAGTGAACCTGCACTAACGCCAACTCTCCTGCGAACTGAACAACGCGGTGACATTCACATTCAAAGATCAATAGACCGTCACCCAACCAAGTTCATATGCCGTCTGTGGGAAGGCTTACCAATTGTTTACTTCACGGGTACGCAGCCCAACAAGCCAGTTCTGCCGACCAGCCTTCAGAGAAGGTTTTCGATTCAATTCACTCAATTTCTCACCCAGGAAGCCAAGCGACTGTCCGACTTCTTACAGATCGTTTCTGGGGTCACAGACTTAGGCAGAATGTTAAACGATGGGTTTCAGAGTGTGCAATTTGTCAGAAAAACAAGATCACACGACACACTCGTTCTAAGTTGCAAAAATTTCATTCTACTTCTCGCCTAGCCATCGTCCACATCGACATAGTTCATTTGACAAAGGTTCAAGGTTTCAGCTACCTTCTAACTATGATCGATAGATTTACACGGTGGCCTGCGGCATTACCTCTTTGCACCATTTCTGCAGACGAAGTAACTAACGGTTTTATCTCTGCATGGATATCCAATTACGGTGTTCCCAATGAGGTCATCATGGACAGAGGCACTTGCTTCTCATCTGATCGTTTCAAAACCACTTTGCAGTACATGGGATGCACCTTACGTCAGACGACTGTCTGCCATCTCCAAGCTAACGGTATGGTAGAGAGAATGCATAGGGAACTAAAGGCTGCTTTAGCATCCTCGTCCATTAATGGCAACTGGGTCGATGCACTACCTTTAGTTCTACTTGTCATGCGTTCCCGTACTCGTGAATCCATTAAAACGTCTACGTCACAACTCTTGTATGGCATGGATCTACGCCTGCCTAGTCAGCTCCCACGTCTATTACCGGCACAAGGTGACCCACAGGACGAAGCTACCCGCGTTCGACTTCATTTTGGTATCATATCTGAACAGCAGCCAAGGCATAGGCCTCGTCCAGTCTTCGTTCACCCACAGCTCCACAGCTGCAAGAGAGTACTCGTTCGCAACGACAATGCTGTTGCACCACTACAACCGAAGTATCGCGGTCCTTACCCGATTTTGCTCAGACAACCCAAATACTTCATTATTATGCAAGGTGCTACAACAGCATCAGTAAGCATAGACAGGTTGGAACCGTCCATCGAACCACCTGATCCTGAGAGTGTTCAACCTTCTACACACGTCTCAGGCTCCGTCTGCTCTCAATCTCAATAGCCTGCTTTGTATAAAGCGTAATTGATTTTTTTAAACATTAACATTACGTATCAAAATTTTTTAACCTTACGTTATTTTTCGCATTTATCTCACGTGGTATAACCAGCTGTTCTTAGCTAACAATTTTGTAGCATTTTTGAACAGTTCCTTGGTATTATGCTATTTCTGAGGCAATGTTCGTGTACATATTTTTATGCAGTTACCTTTGATTTTATGTATATATTTTTACATTATAATGTATTTCTCACACATGACATTACACTGCCTATTTTGGTATGACCAGCTACTTGGAGCTAACGCTTTCGTGTAGCAACACTAAGTAGTTATCAGTTTCATATCATGGTACAGGCCACTTTCAATGCATATCTCAACTTCATCAATTGCACAAAGACCACTCTACAAATGTCATGACCACAACGTCGAGCACTCACTCTAGCTCCTTTGGTCGTATACAAACGCATTGACGACGATCCAATCTGCTTAGGTTTTAACTTAAACCTGGCAAATTCAGAGGCGATTTACCTCGAAATCTTCACGCTGCGGCTCCCAAATCTTACACTGCTCTATTTTGCCTCACGTGGTATGACCGACCACTAGAGCTAACAATTTGTGTAGCAATTCCTAGTGGTTACCTGGCGTCATATCATTGTTGAAGCCACCAACAAGCATATTTAAGCCCAGCATTTATGGTACATCATAATTTTGCTGAACTCCGTTCGAACTCTGTCATACATTTCTTATCTAGCCTCGCAGAGTGGAACCTTTTTCCTTTTTTTCAGAGAGGAAAGTGTTGTAACGACACAAATTAATTGCCGACATATTGCGTAAATTAAATTCAATTTTATTTACGTTGCACCAATGAGAAAAAGCGAAACTTTCCGTTAACCAATAGTGTGCAAGTAGACTATGACACGGCTATTTAAGCACGGCAAATTTACCATGCAGTTCAGTTGTCGCATTTGCCTTCTGCTTTGCGTTACGTGTGCGTGCTGTCAGCTGTCATTACCTACGCTGGTTATTGGATTTGTCTTCACCAACAATTGGCAACATCCGTGACTCATCTTGTTGCTGTACAACCAGCGAGACGAGCCAATTAATGCAGAACTTCAACGAGGTTTCCACATCGAGATTACAACGCAACAACAGAAGGAACCACAGCCCAAGTCAACCCAAGGCTCTAGGACGTCTTCACACTTACGGAACTTCTCGGCATTTGCCGGAGAACGCACGACCGGCCCTGTTAAGGGCCCCCTAACAGTACATAATTCTTTATTTATGGCACTTTAACCGAGTTTGTAACGTCGTACGGCATTTACTTGAAGCTGGGGCGTTTACAAAAACAAACTATTTTCACTAGATGACAAAACGCTTTTTGTTAAACGGTAGAATTTTTGTGACGATGAGTAAAAGTTGTGTTAAATAAGTAAAACTCCTCATCTATATTTAGATTTTTATCAACGGCTTTTGGAGAAAGACAGAAAGATGATATCATATCAGTTGATTTATCGTGGCTTATTGAAGCCAACCTTCCGACAATTAAATCTGAGGAATTCTCGAGTGAATTTAAATTGATCATGCTTATCAGTCTAAAACGTTTTGTGTAATAGATAAGAGCCATCAAAATTCTCCTACGCACACTTTTCATAAGGGAAAGATACTTAGAGAAAAAATAATGTGCAATTTTGATATTGTTATGCATTTATTCCATGCCAGATGCAACTTAATGCACCAATGTCAACCAGCTATCTTTTAAACAATAATTAATTACGCGGGTGTTCATAACGAATATTCAATTCACGTTTACTAGCTTGACATAAACACCAACTCGACTGTATCTACCCAGTCGCACAACATAGAAATATGACAGTCTTTCACACTTATCTGACGCATTTAAATCTTTTATCGTCATAATTCGAGTACGTAGGCAAATTGACAAACGAGGATTAAATTTCAAAGAATGATAAAGGAAAGCAAATGTTCAAAATGATGTTTAAATGAGGTTATTCTTTACGAAACTTCACTTTTTATTGTAGCCTTTCGGATTTTTGGCTCTTAATCCGTTTTAATTGGCCTGACTTTTTGTGCGACTACTAAGATACTATGGGTGTGCTTCTAATGAATGCCTGGATTATACTGACCAATATGTATTTGTAATAGAATTGTTGTTTATATCAAACTCATAAGCTTGATTTAACGGCGCGATCAATCATTGTTTAATTGTGTCCAAGTTCGTGTCTATTCTCAAAATATTCCGCACAGTACTTGAAGTGTTTTTAATAAGAAGGAAAAGAGTCTACTCGATGAATTATATTTGGTACTTAATATATGTTTAGTTTAATCTCATATATATATCATAGGATTGCTGTTTATATCTCGCTCGCAACCTTGATTTAAATAAATGAAAATTTCCTGGCACTTACAATCAATGACGCGCATTGAACCTCCTTTGGCTTCGTTAATACGAAATCGTAAACTCTGACCAACGTTAATCCATCAGTATTGGAAGCAGAGATATGTAACAATGAAGTCAATTCTCAACCGTAGTGGTCTCACATAAATCTTGCTTAATATGACAATCGATGGCTAAAGTTTTTTTTAAGGATACAAACATTTTTCGAACCTTGTGAACATTCCCCTTAGCAATAATTAAATTGATACAAAATATCTAAATCAATTTTACGGGCATAAATCGATACGTTTTCTTCGTGTTATAAATCATCGATGTCATCGATGCAAGTAGAAATAATAACTCAACACAGGATTCTGCAAACGCGTCCGTATGTGATCTGACTGTGGTTTAGTCAATTTACAACTCGAATGGGTATTTGAATCATGTCCGCATGCGCGAGTTAAAAAATAATAATGTTTTCAATTATTGAGTTTCAAGTAACTATTTCGCTCAAAGCGAAACAGAAGGTAATGTAAAATTAGGAGTGAGTAAAATTAGCCAATTTGTTTACGACTGCGTATTGTGAATTATACTTACTAGCCAGTATAATACAAAATTACCCTGTAAACTCTCTTTATAGTTCGCAAAACAATGGGGAGCATTTGAACAATTTAGTCTCTGAAAATAATGTGTATTTAAATGGCAGTAGATTCAACTTAATATATATATTTCATCTTAGGCGTTGCGAGACTAGTAATTAATTAGTACAAAGTGGACCAGAAGAATAAACCAAATTCAACATGAACGGAAGGTATAATCTTCTGTGCGCATTCGTTTCGTTCTTACTAATAGGAGCCTGCATTGCGCCCTATACCTAACGTTAAAATTTAAATTTATATATGACTTAAAATTGCGAGTAGTATGCTGTTACAAAGTATAAAGTTCCAGATTCCGAGAAAAATGTGCCCCGGTTCAAGTCCCGTACACCGAAATTTCTATACGTTACTTAAAGAGTTCCGAGTAAGGATGAAACTGATTTACTAGATGAATCGAATTTTCCACCTGATGAAGAGTCTTTGACATTGCAACTTAAAAGCCGGCTCACTATATATAACACATACCGAGCCTGTAAATGTTACCAAAACTATGAGTGCCGAGTCGGCGCATGGTACCAACACTGTAGATTTCAATTTTCGCAGTGGGAATATATATTAATTCTCCGCAACAAACAGTGTGTATTTCAATAGAAAGATTGTAAAAATACAACTTCAAAGCCAACTTCTGATGATTACTGTATACCAAGGCATGTAAAATGTAGCAAATCGATGCTTTTTAAGAAAGAGTAAATATCATCACAACTGGTGAGCTTAGATGTAGTATCTCAGTAGACGAATATACGTCTACCTGAAACCATAGATTTATTTCGATGTTTTCTAAATGATCATCATTTAATATTAAAAGAAACCAAAATGAGGGCAGGATACATTGTCGAGGTGATGTGTATAATCATGTCCTCATCTTAACTTACATTTAGAAGACAATCAATAAACAAATTGGAGATGTTCCAATGTGGCAAAATTTTTGGTTTAATTAAAAACTAACTTTATGCATTATGAAAAATATAATATTTAATTTAAGACGCCACAGTCGCCTAAATTATATATATATATATATATTTATATATATATATATATATATATATATATATATATTGTTCTTGGATAACGTGTTAGTCATTTGGTGTCATGGTGATGATAATAATGATGATGATGATGATGATATGGTAAATTTCTTGCATTTGACGAATCGAATGAGTTAAATTCAATTTATTCTTGAAGGAGAATAATCGGACGAATAACTCTTTGAATTTCAAATTAATTAAAATGGTAATAAAATAGAAAGGGATATTCTAGAAGGACACTTGGGAAAATGTCCTAATTAATTCATTGAATTTCGATGTGATTATAAATATAGATTACTAAGGTATTATTTATATAATAGAAGAATGAGCATTCTAGTAAATAATTTTTGTTCAAAACCACTAAAATTTACAAGTGGAGTTTATCAAACAATTTTATTTAAAATCATATTTGCGCATTTGCGAACTAAGATTGAAAATTTGCTGATAGTTACATAAAATTTCGAGTTCTCTAAAAAATACATAACACTGGAATTATATAAACTTAGTATATATTTAATAGCATTAAATGCCGAGTTCACTAAAAGCAAAATAACATTATATTTGTATGACCTGAGTAGGCATTTAATAAAGTTAGTGTTCAGAATTTTGCAGTTGAAAACGAAAGCGTTTAAAATCGGTAATAGGACAGAATTTAATTATGTTAACTTTCATGATGCTTTGATTTATGATGTTTGGAGATCAAACTTCAGCAAGAAATGAAGGACGTAGGCGTAAATATTCAATCTACAGCTTCTGCTCTGAGACACTTTTCAAAAGAATAGTTAGCTTTGCTGAGAACAGATTGTCGCTAATAAAGATATATATCTTATTGAATGAAATACAATTACAACCGTACATTATTTGGATTAGGCCGATACTGGAATATGCCGCCGCTTCGTGGAACCAAATGAAAATGAATTTTGAAATCATGTAGAAGCTTTACAAAGAAAAATGTAAAATATATTAGCCCTGTCTCCTGCACTATATATGCCAGTAGATTACAGTTCGTATCACTGCAAACTTTATGGTTTTGGAGGCTGTGCTATTGTATAAAAATATTCCAATTGAATCAGTGGACGAGAGCCTATATGAATCCAATAGGAATGATTCATAAAATAAAAGCTTGGCCTGGGAATTTGCCGATCTCTACTCCATAGGTGAGAAATATTGCGGGATACATATTTTCTTTTACCAAAAGTTTATAAATTTTACAAAATGAATTCCCAAAATGGCTTAGAGAAACTACTGTGTCTAAGGTGTCTTTCAAATTGTTTTGCACTGAACTAGGAAAAATTGTCTAATTCTATTGATCGTTTAAATTTTGATTATTAAAATACTTTCTTGTGGTTAAACAAAAGACAACGATAGATGTTATTTTTTAATTTTGATATCAAAAAAATGTATAGTTATTTCATCATAATGGCTATCAATAAAGTTAAATAATTGTTAGTCATGGTTCTTACTTATGCATAATGATACTCGAATTGTACCTTAATCATTCCAATTATAGGGCCAGATAACCTCGAATGAAAAATCCTTTATTATTTCTAACATAAGCAAAATGTATAAAGTCGATTCATTTAAACGATTATTTTTTCAATTTATTTTAATAATTGTGTCAATATTTGATATATTGTAATCAGCGATATTACTGCAGGATGTTCAGGTTTTGGTAAAGCATATAACAAATTTATTGAGACTTACTTATCTATATGAAACTTAATGGGCATATTTATATGATTTGATGTCTTTCATCTATTGTAAATTTTCTGGTTTTGTTATGTATTTGATGGAACATGTAAGGTTTCAATCTAAATAAAGATATTATTTTCGAATATATTATATTATTATCCACAAACTCTGCAGTAGATAATACTTCTCAAACCTTCCAAACTTTATTTTGCATTATAAATCATCATTGGAAAGGATGCACTTAGATGTGCATTAGGTTGAACGCAGCCAAGCTTCATTCTTACTTCCATTATAACTTTGTTATATGTGAGCTCATTAAACACGGAGAACTAAAGTGTATATTCGTTCGGACGCCGCCAGTGTTCAATCTGAGTTTGATTGCAACTTTGAAGTTTGTGAGCACATTGCTAGTGACAAAGTCGGCCAGAAAACCTTAATATTATGGTGGAGATGCATCGGTAAATGTTTCACTGTAATCTTATTTAGTTGAAAAAAATAATAAGCATAATTATCAAAACTTTGAAAGGAACGGACTAGATCTTGTAAAGTCAGTACTAGAGGTCATCGTATTTGACTAAATTGCTTAAGAAAATTTACTTCAAACATGTTATTGACAGCAGAATTTCTCCGTCTCATTCAAATCTTAATGTCACAATTGGTATAAACATGTTATCCTACAGGCACTGTTTGATAATAGCATAAACCAAGAAATATTTTGAAATCTTTGCCAAAACTTCTGCTATATAAGAAAATTTATTCATAATAAAATTATGCTATATATTTTCAATTATTGATCGATTTCTACTTTTGTCGGAAATACTTATTTCATGCAGGTATAATGAGAAATTTCAAATTATGCCGATCATTAAACAATGAAATTAATCAAGAACTAATATCATCAATTTAATTGGAGCTGTCTTGCTGATCATTTTAAATGCAAGGAAATTAGTGAAATTGTGACTTTAAAAACGACTTCTCTTAATAGCTAAACAGTAATAGATTGATAAGCAGACATATATATAATTCCGTGTTGTTAATATATGGATCAATGTCAATTAGTATCAATACAAATTTAGAAAGTGTGAAATTTGAAATTTCCGGTTAATACGGCTATTTAAGTAAAGTTGACAACATAAATTGGGCAACCTTTGGAAGGAAGGTGTGTTTTTATATTGTAAATGCTACATTAAATCTTAGTTATGTATTATTTTCCAATGCCGCGTTTTGCGTACGCGGGTTGTAGCTTTGCACCAACAGTTTCACAAAGATCCGGTTGATCACAATTTCCATTTACGTTTTGTCTTCGAACGGGCTGAGTTTCTATTCGTCCCAATGGAAATGCGGTACTATTATATCTTTGTTTCCATTGGGACGAATACAAACTCAGCCCGATCGAAGACAAAACGGAAATGGAAATTGTGATCAATCGGATCTTTGTGAAACTGTCAGTGCAAAGCTACAACCCACGTACGCAAAACGCGGCATTGGAAAATATGAAGCTGGCACTCCGCAATCACATTTAAAAAACTACTTATATCCTATTTATTGCGGTGGGCTGATATTTACACAAATTTCTATTGGATATCGCGCCTAGTAACAAACTAATACATATCGCACACTCACTGATCACAAAGCGAAATCCCCACGAGAACTGAGTCTGAGTCAAGAAAGGCTGTTACGTAGATGACTAATATTTTAGACGCCTTCGTGCTTATAACTAATGAGGGCGACGGATTTCATGTATTATAATCATATTTGTTTTAAGCTACCTGCATATGGCATTTCATTACCAACGTGACTCACAATCTCTGCAGATATTGCAATCCCAACACATTTTGATTTTGTGAAAGAATTCTCTTTCCCAATGGACAAACAAAAACGCGTTAGAAAGCAATGAATCTAGCGTTAATTATTTCATTTTCATGAAAGCTTTTTTACAAATTTTTAATACTTTGCCTGTTAATATAAGTATGCAAAGTTAAACTTACCTTAAACAATTGATTGCGCGGGTGATGGTAACAATTCTTTAAATCAAGTTTGGGAGCTTGAAGTAAACACCAATCCCATTATATTTAACCAGTCGTCGAAAAACCATACAAAACTACCACCAGTCGCAACGCACTGACGCGCTTCGACTTTCATGTTCATCATCAGAGTACGACAGAAAACTGAAAAGCGAGGATCAAACCGCATTTCATATATCTATATGTATATTTAAAAAAAAAATATATATACATATATATATATATATATATATATATATATATATATATATATATATAGATAATAACCTTAGCACTCCGCAATCAAATTTTAAAAAAAATACAAGAGTAAGTCAGATGTTTGGATTTTAAACCAATGGATAAAAACCTGAAAGTTAAGACTAGAAAAATATAACAAATAAAATTTCCATCATAAATTGATAACTAATAAAATTAATCAAAGAAATATTAGGAAATAAAACACGTTATAACAATGAAGCAAATCAGGTAAAACATATGACAGGAAGAGCACATGCAAGCAAAAACTAAATAATCCAAAAAAAACAAAATGAAATTTAAATTTCACATAGAAGAAGACCAAAGAAAACACAACACACAACAATGAAACCTAATAAACCAAAACAATTCTCCACAACCAAGATTAAATTCTTATTATTATAAGGCTCGGCTAGATTACCAGACTCAATGTTAGTTCTATGGAGTTTTTGTTGAACTTAGTGTTGAACTTATTGGGAAACGAAGTTATGAATTTTTGCTGTGATATTTTCTTGAAAATTATTTTTGACAAGAATGGGAATAACTAGGACAGATTTCTACTGATTGTGGCGGAGAAATGATATATATTATATTTTATATATATTATATTGATGAGGTCGTGCTAAAATTGAAACAAATTAGTTCAAATATGACCCGAAAGATAAACCAAAGACAGCATGAACGGAACGTATAATCTCGTGCACATTTGTTTCGTGCTTACTGGCCACTCATCAGCGGGAGCGGATATGACTTTCTTTACCCACTCTGTATTTGGGTAAGGAAAATTAGACGGTACATTTGCCTAGGTCAGAACTTTAAACAGTATTCGAACCCACGATCATTTGAGTGAAAACCAGAAATTAAAGAAAAACGTTATATAAAAGGTATGTTGCCTGTAATTTTGCAATAAAGAATCAATAAATGTTGGACTACTGTTGGTTAATAAAATCAGCAGATAGTAGCAATTTCGTATGAGCTGGAGCCGATCGCCTTTCGTGAAGGCAAACACACCAAAATCGGTAATCATATTTTTTTATTTTTCATTTATAGAGTTGTTTCACTTAATTGTGTACATTCCTATCGTTGGTAAGTTCTTCTTAATATTTATTATTCAAATAAACAGAAAACTTACAGTCCGATATGAATTTTACAAATAAATTTAAAATGACGCGCTTTCGCTCCACTTAATTATTGTTTTACTGGAATTAAAAACCGAATGAATTATTTTGCTTAAAAAGTACCCGAAATTCATATTAGAGTTCAGAATGTTCAAAAAAGAAGAAGTGGAACCAAGCAGATATTTGCATTAAATTTGTAAAGTCCCGTGGTAATACCAGTGCACGAGGAATTGCTTTCTATTTCACAGCTCTGGTCATCGATTTATTGGAATCGGTTCCATATAGGAAAGCATGCTAACAAACATGGATTTAATAAAATTTATAGGCGCTTTTTTAGTACGTCGCATTTTCCACAGGCCAAATCACGGTTAGTGAATACAAAACTTAGTTTCCACTAATTTAGTTGGTATACAACAGGATACGCAATACCCAATATACAATTGTATATGTATATATGTTCACGGGAACAAAAAGTCTATAACTATTACATGTTCAATTTTATTAGGTAATGATTAACGCAAACTTGATGTCTATTATCGATCAAAGTCAAAGGGTATAGATTTGCCGAAGCAACATGTATTCAGAAGATTTATCATATTTTAAATTTTTGTGAAATTTATTCCATCTTGAAATTCTTTGCGTTATATATATATATATATATATATATATATATATATATATATATATCATATTTAGTGAGTTGGCTTTAAAGTCGCATTGTCGAAGACTATTTAAATTTAGCTTCACTACTGAAGCTTTAACATTTTTTATATAAGATTGTACGTCTTATCTCCCCAGATTACTCACCCAAATATATAATGGGTGAAGGGCGTAATAACGGCTCCTACTGATGAGTCACTAGTAAGCACAAAATGAATGTGCACTTGAGATTGATTATAAGTTCCGTTTATGCTGTCTGGCTTGTCCTTATGGCCCTTTTTAAGCTAATTTGTTACTAATTGTGCAACAAATAATGTACAATTGCATATATGTATAATGAGCATTTCCGTCGAATATTAAACAGTATATTTCTTATAAGGAACAAAAAACACATTAATAACAAAGTAGATAATGGACTTTTACTTAGAAAATAAAAAAAAACTTCACCTTACAATAATTTATTTATATACCTCCTCGGTTTACATTTTGATTATGTGGGCGGCACCTAGTCTGACTCGGTTTTACTGCTATTTCTCGTTATGACTGATTACTAAGTGTAAATGCGTATGTGTCTGTGTTTGTGTCTCTTTGTGTGTAGGAGTCTTTGTCATTCGATTGCAAAGTGATGTCTGAGATCTGGTCATTCTTGTATTGATGGATTGAGTTTTGACCAACTTTTCGCATTGTTGGCTATTAAGTCAACGTATATTATTTCCCCATCAATGCAAAAATGATCAGATCTTAGGCGTCACTTTGCAATTGAATGAGAAAGATCCCTACACACAAAGAGATACATAAGCGTGTACACTTACTGATCAGCCAAAACAAGAAATAGAATTAAAATCGAGTCAGACTAGTTGCCATCCACATAATCAAATGTAAGCCCAGGATGTACAGAAGTGAAAGATTTTAAAGTGAAGTTTAGTAACCTCGAGATAAATGGCCATTATCCACTTTTTATTAATGAGTTCTTTTCCTGATAAGAAAGATATATATATATATATATATATATATATATATATATATATATATATATATATAGGAATTCGCGTATTAATAAAATACATAGTACCCTCGCCATGTTCAAAATAAAGATATTTTTCGGATACAAGAATCGTTTCTTTCTAAGACTCTTCTCTTTATACTTAAATTGAAAAGCAAAATAGATAAATGTAAACATGGAGAGAGCATGAAATAAGAACAATCAATCAATTTCGTGCATCACCTCCAGTTTAAGCTCAATTCCTGAACATATTTTTTTCGGCTGCAATCTGTTTATCCATAAGGCTTCATATGTGGCTAACTCTATTCTGTTTTTGTATTTAATAATTATCTTAAACGCTAAGTCTGAAGGCAGTACGTGTGATGTTTTGGCGATATTTTGCGAAATTGTAGACGTGTACTCATCATTTGATTTAAAACAGGCGTTAAAGTTGCAATGTTCTCTCAAGTTGTTCGACAACTTGCTGTTGTATATATTGGTAAATATTGGTCAATGTCAAACTTAACGGCTGTTTTTCTTTGATTGCTGGTAAAGGCAAGTATGTTACCCCAAAATAACACTCCCAGTTTAGCTGCATTAAATGTGCAAGATAATAACGTTTCAACATTATTCTGTGTTATACGTGAAATTTCATCCGACTTAAACTGGATGTTCAGATAGACCACTTTATTTTCTCGTCCGAAATATTTCCTTTTCTGTTGAATTCCTCTTTTAATAATTGATTCAATTAATTGTCTAGAATAGCTATTTTAATGGTAGATAATTGCAATATTAATATTTAATTTGATATTTGAATAATTTAAAGCTGGTCTATTAACAGCTCAGTAATTTCCCTTTACATATATACGCAATACCATGATAGTTAAGTTCAATATCTCTTCTTTACTTACACTGCGTTCGCCCCCACAAAAAAAGTATTGCATAGCGTACAAAAAGCAATTCATTGAGTAGACCAGTTCCGTTCTTATGTGGGACACATCACGTACTGACCCCAATTCGCCATGGGCAGACCTCGAATCTTAACGCATTGCTTCGGAATCTCATGCTCAAACCACTGAGCAGAGAACTGTTTTAATTGACTACGCTAGTTCTACTGAAGTGCTTTATTACCTTAGTCTCGTTCCATGTAACATTTAAACTTCATTTTGGTTGACAAATACCCTTTGAATTTTTGCGGGGTGCCAGCTTCATTTTGGTTTCCTGGATTTTCTATCTTTTGATTTCATGTGTTCTTCCAGTCATATGTGCTTTATGAGTTGCTTCATTGTTATAATGCTTTTTACTTTTTAATAATTCTTGATTAATTTTATTAATTTTCTATGTATGAAGGAAATATTTATTTATCCTATTTTTCTAGTCTCAGCTTTTAGATTTATATTTATTGGTTTAAAATAAATACATATTACATGTGCTTTTGTTTATTATTGACGGTTCATTCAAAAAGATGCTGGTGCGTTTAATTTTTGACAGCAAACGAATTCTTTCACCTGTTAATATTTCGGTCACACTTTACGACTAACCATTCAAATAAACCGTTGACTACGAACCTGTTAATTATTATCATTTAAATCCGGTGTGCAACTTGATGTGAAACAAGTCTCATTATACTTAACTATTCGCAAAAATGTAAAACAACTGACAGTAAAAGGAACTCATTTGCTGGCAAATATATTAATTACCAAAAATTTGCATCATGGATTAGATTTCAAACCACCTGAATAAGTGATACTGTGTTAGAATGTTATTAAGAAGTTCTTTTCTTTTTTCCAATGCCACGTTTTGCGTACGCGGGTTGTAGCTTTGCACCGACAGTTTCACAAAGATCCGCAATCAAGTTTCAAAAAAATATTAAGGATTTGATCGTATATAAATAATGTCATCGTAAACCTTACATTGCAAAGGTTCGAAAATGCATTTCGTTAATCCGGCTGGTTTCCGCCTTGGTGGAATCTCCTCAAGCACGCATTTTCATTTTCGAAGCTGAAGCTGAATCTAGGAAACATATTCTACTTATAATTGCAACGTATTTCTTGAATTACTGATGGCGTACAACGCATGCTTTTTTGTGTATAAAATCTCGTAGATATTACGGATTGGTTTTTGATATCGGCAATGTCGATTTGGAACCTCTACCTTCCTATAATTTCCACTAGCCAAATGCTACTGTGTTATATCATGAAAATACTCTTAAGTTTGATTAGTTGGCCTTTTTTGAAATATATCTACTCATATATAATATTAGGCTGCGATAACATGAATTCGCATGTTTAAAACATGTTCAATATATTCTTATTCGTGCGAAAGAAACTTCCCCGTTCTAATACAGTGTTTATATACATTTATTTCTGTTTCAATCTTCAGGCAGTTAGTGTCTTTTGAAATATTATTCTTTCAATCTCTATCCGAGATACTAAAATTATCTAGTCGAAATCAAGTCACTAATTTCATTCTTAGATTTTAAGAATAATTTTGACGAAACACAAAATAAAAATAATCTGCTTGGCAGCAATAAATTTTGATATAAACTAAAGTGATCTGCAGAGAATACGAAATTTGTGATCCTCGTAAAATTTTTGTATAAGTCAGAAATTTCTCACCTCCAATTCTTCACAAATTGACAAATTGCAACTTTGCATACAAGAATTCACAAATATAATATATTTCAATTATTCTAATAATTTAATAGCGTTTCTGCGAAATCTATATTGTCAATCGATAAACAAGGAGTTGAAATAATAGACGTGTAAATGATCAGAAAGAAATAAATTTAATCTAACCCTTGATTTTCACATAATATAATTCAGGATTAATTTAACTTGTAATATAATTAAGCAGATCTGAAAGGGGTTTTCAAATTTATCTAATCTGCCATAAGCGCAATTTCCCATGAGAATTTTTAAGACCTATTGGCCAAAATCGTAAAAAATTTGAGTGTAAGAAAATTGTAAATTGAAGACCTACTTCAACTCGAATCGCGAATTCATGACAGCAATTGCGAAGCATGTTATTGAAATTTTTGACGCATCTTCGCCAAGAATTCATTTTAAAACAATCTGTGAATACAAAACCAAAATCGCTTTAGTAATAATTATGAAAGCCTTTTAATGAAAAAATTGCAGCTCGATAAAATGCACATTCGATTGGCCTGTCCGTCTTCCCAATATAAATTTGCCAATTTTGGAATGTGTAAAGTGATTATTTGCAACGACACACTTTTGTACATGAGATTAAACTTTTCTTCACTCTTAATTATGTACAGCATACTCGTCTAAATTAAAAAAAAAATTTTTCTAGAGCCGCAGTACCCATCACACATTTGCACAGGTTTATCGCAATCGAACTTATGCCAGTGAAAGATTTAAGAAATTTCGCTTTTCAGAATATTCCCTGGGCGCAAAACCAGCAGAGTTTTGGGTATAAATATTTTATATTTGAATTGGCGAATACGATTGAATAAAAATACTAGAAAAATTCATTTACAAATTTAAATATTTGACAAATATTTAGAAAACTTTCATGGCATTGAAACAATTAAGGCAAAATTCATTTTCTTTTTAACACAAATTTCGGGCGCGTCTCCTCTGGTCCATTCCACAAGAAAATTTCCACGCTAAATCCAAATGTTCGAATTGCAATAACTGCGAGAAATTAGTGCCGGCAGAAATGGAATGCCGTTTGCAGATCTTAAAGTAAATATAATAATAATGCATTGAATCCGTCGCGTTCATTAATTTTAACCATAAAGGCAACTAAAATTCCAGAAATACACAAACCAGTCTGGCTTAAAGCGCACTCGTATTACTGTACAATATCAATCAGAGAAACAATTGCTATTATCAAATAGTTATAATAAAATTTATATTTCTTGGGTTCATTGAATCACGGAATACTGCTAAAATTACATTTTCAAAACTATTTGCACTAATGAAGCAATGAAGTATAAAACGTCAAGATTTAAGTCATGAAAAATATCGTAATAAAAAACTGTTAAATTTTTGGCGAAAATTTTGTGCAAATTTATGCAATGTTAATTACAAAAACTCATAAACCAAATTCAAAAGTGTGCACAATTTCTAGACTAAGCAATTTTGATTCTGCTTATCCTCAAGAACAGAAGTTAATAATATTAACTTTATCGCCTAGACTGAATGTTTAAAAAGTAATTAGCATCGAAATAACAGAATTGCATTTCAGCTTGCATTTCATAACTAATTTGGCTCGGTCAGGTTTTGCGTATGTCCTCAATTCGATTGACTAGTAGAGCTCTGTTCTCTCATCCAGTGCCAGATTGACATAAGAAACAAGATGGGCCGATTTTTACATGACGGACACAGTTGAAGTCACTGACATACAAATTGGGCTGTATAGGACCCACTCGTCCGCCAGGATAGTGTCTACATGCGCAGTCTAGCTCTTGGTTGTAAACCCTTCGCGATACAACTCGAATCGAGCCCAGTGGCGATCTTGTTGCAGATTTCTAGTAGAATAATCTTCGTAACTTTCATTTTTTTAGTATGTCAGAGTTTGCTGCAAGGTAGAGTTTTGCTTATGACGTGATACAAAGAAACCCACAAGGAAGTTGTATTGCTGGCTTTGTCTTGCCTTAAAGCTGACTTAGCCATAATGGTGTTGTGTAAAGTTTTAGTTTGCCTCACTTATATGAGTTGTCTAGATAAATATACTCAAACTAACTACGTAACCCCTATCTCTCTCTCTCTCTCTCTCTCTCTCTCGTAAATCTCACTAATAATTTGTGAGTCTGAATTATTATTTTTCTCATTATTTATGAAATTTTTCTCCTTATGGTTACATGACAGTGAAGCATTAGTGATAGTATTGGCTTTTGTATGGTTGTTTATAATGATATTGAATACACTTCTTAATTGGAAAATGCATTTTCACTTGTACTATCTTTCACTTTTCTGCTCGTTATGTTCTTCCACATCTTAGTCGGATGCCACATCCTATTCCTAAATTATGTTTAACTGTGACAAATTTCTTTCTAAACTTTACTCAACATGAAAATGAAATTCTTGCATTTATTGCTCCGCTTTCACCTTCAAAACTTCAACTGTGATTAAATATTCGAATTGTTTTTTTATAATTATTGTCAGCCTGAAAATTTTTGCATCCATATTTTGTTCTCCTTCCTGTCTCGGAATTGCAATTATCTTTCATTTTGCCAAATGAATTCTTGCATCCTGGTAATAATAAAAAATTTTCCACTAACTATTGTTGTAGTGCTTCTTTCACAACCTCAAATATGCCTAAGTGTGTCATATGATTTTTTAGGTTTTCCGCAGCATAATCAGTTACCTACAACTGTGGTTGTAGTCTCGTTTCAGTGGCTACAATTTTTTTGTTTTTCGCATAATTTTTCTAACTTTTCCTCAGTATGATAATAATTCTTCGCCAACTTTTGTTTAAGCGTCTCGATCTGAATTTTAACAATATTAAAAATTTCATATGATTTTAGAAAGTTTTCTCCAATTTCATATTTAGTTTTGCCCAACCGTTTTTTCTAGTACCTCTTTCTGAAGTCCAACCATTTTCAAACGATTCAACAATTTTCCTAATTCTTCTCTACAAAAACCATAATTATCGGTCAATTGTTTCCCTGCTGCCTCTTTTTCGACCTCAATTGGGTTTAATTTTGATTGCTGTTTTCCTATCTTCCGCTTACCATGATATTTCTTTTCCTCCAACGGTTTTTTAGTGCGTCTGTCTTAGTCGGGTGAACAGTGAATGCAAACACTTTGTTGCGCCCAACAAGGAAAAGGTAATTAATCTGTTCCCTGTTGTGCAATATGTTTCTTTTAAACCTCCAACTGTTCTTGTATCTCTACGTCGTCCTCAATTTCGTTCAACCGTTCCCATAATTCTTCTAACTTTTCCTCAGTACGACTATAATTCTTCACCAACTCTATTTCTAGTTTCTTGATTTCAGTTTTGACTATATTTAAAAATCCATATACATTTATAAGCTTTTTCTCGGCTTCACAATTAATCTTGTCCAACCATTTCGCCAGTGCATTATTCTGACGCTCGAAGTTCATCAAATAAATCGACAATTTTACAAATTTTTCTTTGTAAAAATCATAATTTCTGGCCAGTTGTTTCTCTGCTGCCTCTTTCTCAAAATCAATAGTGTTTGATTGTGTGAAACGATTATCTAACTTTTTATTAGCATGATATTTATTTTCCTCCAAATTAAGTTTCAGTGCCTCTGTTTTAGATTTGATTGTGTATACACTTTGCAGTAACTGACCAAAATTTTGGCCAGCTTCATAGCTGAGTTCGTTAGATAGGTTGCTTGCTGATTCTTTCCAAAACTCTATGATTTGAATTTGGTGCAATTGTAATTTTATCAATTCATTACCATAATAATACATTCTCACCACCTCCTGTTTTATTGCCTCTTTGTCAGCCTCAAAAATGTTCAATTGTTCCAAACACTTTTCAACGATTTCCTTAGTATGATAAGAATTTCCCTTCAAGTTTTCTTTTATTGCCTCCTTCCTCATATCAATTTCCTTGAAAATATCCAATAAATTTTTTATCTTTTCCACAGATTTATAATGGTTTTCGGCCAATTTATTTTTTGCTGCACTTTTCACAAACACAATTTCATACAACTCTTTTAATCGTTCTTGAAAATTAACCGCAGCATTATTTAAATTTTTGCGTATTTCGTGTTCTATTGCATCATTCTTATTTTCAATTAGTTTTAAATTTAGACCAGCATAAAGATGCAACTGTTGTTCTGCAGCATTTTCTTCGACTTCATTTACGTTTAAATTTTTAAATTTATTTTCTAATATCTCATGATTGTGATCATAATGCTCTTCCAACTTTTGATCTTCAGCCTCTACCATGGCCTCATTTGATTCTAAATGTGTAGATTGTGCCCCTATTAGTTCCGCAGTGTGTTCGCATATTTCCTCTATCAGCCGATTTTTCACATCTGGCATATCGGACTTAAGGTGAATTTCTATTCCATCTTGATATGTAACCTGTATTTGAGACATTTCATGAAATATTTTTGTGATTTAGAGCCAGTGAAACAAATTTATTTTAAAATAAATCTGCTTTTCCGATATAAATTGCTTTTTCATATAAATTGATTGCGCTCTTCTGTTCCTCTTGTATCTCAGTGTATTTTGGCGATATTTGAATTTATGTACAGCACGTATTGCCGATTATACGTGTTTCTGAGGATTGAAAAGTCGATAACGCATTAAATGCGATAAAGTTTACCCAAATAACATTTAACACAAATGATTAGCTTTCATAACAACCCAGTGTTTAAATGTCAACGAAAGCGTGAGTTACACTTACGCCAGTATCCTATGAATGGTTATGAGGTTTTGTTTACAATGCCTGGCAATTTCAACCAAATATTAAATTACTTGCTTCTAGCGACGTTTAAATTAAGACTATAAATGTACATATTAAATAAAATGCCTGCAATATAAGGTATAAATGTGTAAAATACAATAAAAATTATTTTAAAAAAAATCACAATAGAAAAAGTAGATTTCAAAAATATTTATCAACATAATGCCGTGCACCTGGTTTTCAATGTTTCTTTTCCCACAACCTTCACCAAAATTTATAATCCGTAAAGAGCGTAAAACCAAATCCTATTGATGATTCACCAGAAAGCACGAAACTAATGTGCACATGAGATTATACGTTTCGTTCACCCAGAATTTGGTTTATCCTTCTGTTCCTATTTGACATAATCTCTTACTAGGTGCGCAACAGCTAATACACAATTGCATATATATATTAGTTCTCCGCCAAAAACAGTATCTAACTGTTATATATTTAATTAAATGATATCATGATTTCCGCAAAATAAGATAACTGATACTGATTTAGACTAGGGTGTGTAGGTTTGCTG